>ML386774.1:52983-73157 GCA_005239525.1 Nicotiana knightiana | reverse complement strand
ATATATATATATAATGTCAATTCTCTGTATTTACTAATAGTATTTTGCAGGAAATAAAAATAACACGATAAAGCAAATAAAGAAAATAAAAAGAGATCATGAGGCATTATGGCAAAAGAAGCACGAGGTATCATGCAAAAAGAAGCACGAGGCAACATGGCAAAAGAAGCATGAAGAAACATGGCATCTTGTAACGACCCGGCCGGTCGTTTTGAGAGTTAGCGCCTCGATCCCCTAATAACCGCTTCTCCCATGTCTAGTTATGTTATTGGAACTTGTCGGAACATTGAGTGATGAAATCCGGAGTGATTTTGGACACATAGTCCATAAATATGGAATTTAGCTTTAGAAATCGGGCCGTAACTAGAGCTATGTGAAGACGGATCCAGAACATAACTCCGTCGACTCCATTAGCTCCGTTGGGTGATTTCGGGATTAGGAGCGTGTTCAGAATGTGTTTTCGAGGTCGGTTGTAGATTTAGGCTTGATGTGGCGAAAGTTAAAAATTCGGCGATTTTGGACGATAGGTGAAATTTTGATATCGAACTCGGAATGGGATTCCGAAAGCGACAACAGGTCCGTAATGCCATTTGAGATCTGTGTGCAAAATTTGAGGTCATTCGGATAAGTTTCGACGTGTTTCGGCATCAGATGTGAATTCTAGAAATTTCATAAGTTCTTAGGCTTGATTCTATGCATAATTGATGATTCTGATGTTATGAGATGTGATTTTAAGGCTCGACAAAGTTTGAACAAGGTATTAGGGACAGTTGGTAGGTCTGGTTGAGCTCCCGGGGGCCTCGGGGTTGTTTCGGATACCCAACGGGGGAATTTGGGACTTTAAGAGCAGCTGAACCATTATGGTTCTGGTGTCTCGCACCTGCGATGGTGTTTCGCAGGTGTGGACACACAGGTGCGAAGGGGTTGCACGCAGGTGCAGACGTAGCTTAGGCTAGCCTGACTCGCAAGCATGGAAGAGTATCCGCAGGTGCAAAGTCGCACCTGCGACCCAGCCACCGCAGGTGCGACCCTCGGTCTTTTAATGAGTTTCCGCACCTGCGATTGTGTTTCCGCAGGTGCACCGCAGGTGCGATCCCAGTGTCGTAGGTGCGAAACATCTGGGCTGGTTATACCAAAATGCGAGGGTTTGAAATTCATAACTCCAAAATCGATTTTGAGCTCGGGATTTGGCGATTTTCAGTGGAATTTGATGAGAAGAATCATAGGTAAGGTTATCTAACCTTAATCCATTTGTATATCAATAATCTCTATCAATTTCCAATCTAATCAATGAAATTGGATGAAAAACCATGAAATTGGAATGAAACTTCCCCAAGTAATCTGAAGATTTAGGGAGATTTAGATGCCAAATTTTGTTGATTCTTGTTCGAGTGGGTTCATGAGCGAATGGGTGTTCGGGAAATATAAATTTTAGCCAATTTCGAGACGTGGGCCCGAGGGACTTTTTGGGCGAATTTCCTAATTTCGCATATTAGCTTAGAAATAATTAGCTATTTTCTTCCCTTGAAGTGATATTTACATTATGCAATCGATTTGAATAGATTTGGGCCACCCAGAGTCGAATACTTGTGGCAAAAACGTGGTATTGAGTTAATTAGCGCAGTCAAGGTAAGTGGCTTGCCTAACTCTAGGTTGGGGACTTTCCTTAGGCATTTTTATACTGATTTGGTTACGTGGACGCTGTGTAAGTGAGGTGACGAGTGCGTACACGGGTCATTGTTTCTAAAATTTCATTTTACTTCCATGCAATCACTCATTTTCATTCCTATATTATTGTTTCCTGTCTTAACTGAGTAGTTAGCTTAAAAGTAAGCATGCCTACCTGTTCTTACTTGATTTCCTCTTATTTGCTACTAGTTGCACCACGCTTAGGTAGCTTTACTCCATTCTTGCCTGTTGTTTTTCCTGGACTGTATTAATCCGTATCCGACATACTTCTGCATTGCATATTTAAATTGGGACTATGGACCGAGATCCAGAAGCTTTCCCCCTATACTGAAACGCATATTTAAATTGGAACTACGGATCGAGATCCGGGAGCTTTTCCCCTGTACTGAAATGCATATTTCAATTGGGACTACGGACAAAGATCCAGGAGCTTTCCCCATAGCATATTTAAATTGGGACTACGAACTGAGATCCGGGGGCTTTCCCCTTGTACTGCATTGCAAATTTACTGTTGAGATATATGCTGTGCTGAGCCGAGGGCTCTCTTTCTGTTATAATTTCTTCCAGTTTCCATAAATCCTGTTTATCATTGCTTATCTATATTCACCGTTTTAAATTTATATTGACTTGTTTTTAAACTCAGTAAAGCCTCAACCTGACCTCGTCACTACTTGACTGGGGTTAGGCTTGGCACTTACGGAGTACCGAATGTGGAGTACTCACGCCCTTTCCTGCGCATGTTTTTCCCATGTGCAGATCCAGGTACCAGCACACAGTACAGTGGCTAGGCGCATCTTAGCAGCTGCATAGGAGACCGCGAGGTAATTCGGCCGCGTCCGCAGGATCTCACGAGTCCCCTTCCTACTCTAGTACATATATAGGAGATATATAGATATATTTTCCTTATTTCTTTGTATAGAGCTACAGTACTTCAGAGTTTGTGACTTTGTGATTTTCCGGGTTTTGGTAAAGTAGAAGCTTAAAATGCCGAGCGGCTAAATTTTTTATAGTATTGCTTCTTCTTCACTATTTCTATTATTGTTTTGCCTTATTTTCCGTAAGTTTTAGGCTTACCTAGTCGTAGGGACTTGGTGCCGTCACGAAACCGTTTGGAGGGTAATTTGGGTCGTGAAAAATTGGTATTAGAGCGTCTAGGTTCATAGGAGTCACAAGTCACAAGCCGATTTATTAGAGTCTCACGGATCAATGCGGAGACGTCCGTATCTATCTTCAAGAGGTTATGTAACTATTATGAACAATCAAATTCTTTGGAATTCCTTATCGTGCTAATTACTGTCATCAAATTCTTAAACTCTATTCTATTCTTGCTTGCAGATGGTTCGTACCCGTACTGGACATACTGATGACCATGCACCCGAGCCCCCACTCAGAGCCACCAGAGGTAGGGGCCGGGTTAGAGGACGAGCATGCTGTGCAGCCCGAGCACCGACTAGAGCAGAGGTAAAGGATCCCTCAACAGCTACAGTTGGAGGGGCACATGAGGTCCCTACTGTTACTCCAGATCTCCAGGAGACATTGGCTCAGTTCTTGAGTGCCTTCAGTACTCTGTCTCAGGCGGGTCTACTCCCCATAGCTCCAGCTACATCCCAGGCCGGGGGAGGGACACAGACTCCCGCAGCCCGTACTCATGAGCAGAGGGTTCATATTGGGCAAGTTCCAGAGTATATTCCTATTCCCCCAGCAAATCCAGCTCAGCATAAGACTAGGATAGCTGTTCCTGAGGCAGAGCAGCTCCACTTGAGGGGTACAAGAAGTACCACCCACCTGAGTTCAGTGGACTAGCTTCGGATGACGCCATGGATTTTCTCGAGGGGTGTCATCGTATTCTCCTCACTATGGGTATTGTGGAGATGAGTGGGGTTTCTTTCACTGCTTTCCAGCTGAGGGGAGCAGCTTATCAGTGGTAGCGTGCTTTTGAGCTTAGTAGTCCGGACGAGACAACTTCACTTACTTGGGCTCAGTTCTCCGAGATGTTCTTACTTGAGTTTGTCCTTCAGAGCTTCAGGGATGCTTGGTGTGCGGAGTTTGAGAAGCTACACCAGGGTACCATGACTGTGTCAGAGTATGCAGTCCATTACAGCGATTTGGCTTGCCATGCACCAACTTTGGTTATCACTGTCAGAGAGAGGGTTCGACGCTTTATTGAGGGACTCCACCCCAGTATTTGGACCAGCATGGCCAGAGAGCTGGAGACCGATATTACTTATCAGCAGGCCGTGAGTATTGCCCGAAGGATTGAGACTATATTAGCCCGAGACAGGGAGGAGAGAGAGGCCAAGAGGTCTCGAGAGACTGGTCATTTTTCAGGAGCCCGTGCACCAGCAGAACGCTATGGTAGGGGTTTTGTGAGTCGCCCCGTTCATTCAGCTCTCCCAGAAGCCAGTGGTATTCCAGCTCCTCCTAGACCTCAGGAGCCTTATTATGCACCACCAGTATCTCAGGTGCCTCCTGCATGAGGTGTTATCACGTGCCAGTCCAGCAGGCCAGTTCAGAGTCAGCAGCGGCCGCCACGTCCTCAGAGGGGTTTCTTTGAGTGTGGTGACCCTCGTCATATGATCAAAGATTTCCCCAGAGCGAGGAGGAGTGCACCACCTCAGACTTATCGGGGTGCACCACCTCAGACTTATCAGGGTGCACCACCTCAGACTTATCAGGCCCCACGTCTTCCACCAGGTCCCTCAGCTATTCTTCCAGCTCCAGCTGCTACCCCACTACCTTAGGCAGCTCGAGGTGGAGGTCGCCCTAGAGGGGAAGGCCAGGTACTATACTTTTCCGGCCCGATCCGAGGCTATTGCTTCAGATTCAGTCATCACAGGTATTTTTCCCATTTGTCATAGGGATGCATCGGTATTATTTGACCCAGGATCTACATATTCATATGTGTCTTCTTATTTTGCTTTACATCTGGGGATACCTAGGGATTCTTTGAGTTCCCCTGTTTATGTTTCTACTCCGATTGGAGATTCTCTTATTGTGGACCGCGTATATTGGTCATGTCTGATTGCTAGCAGTGGTTTTGAGACCAGAGCTGATTTATTATTACTCAGTATGGTAGATTTCGATGTTATATTGGGTATGGAGTGGCTGTCTCCCTACTATGCTATTCTTGATTTTCATGCCAAGACTGTGAAGCTGGCTATGCCAGGGTTACCGAGGTTAGAGAGGAGAGGTTCCTTAGAGTATACTCCCTGCCGAGTCATTTCTTTCTTAAGGCTCAGCGTATGGTTGAAAAGGGGTGTGATGCATATTTGGCTTATGTGAGAGATGTTAGTGCTGAGACCCCTACAGTTGAGTCAGTTCCAGTTGTCAATGACTTCCTGATGTATTTCCAGCTGATCTTCTGGGTATTTCGCCCAATAAAGACATTGATTTCAGCATTGACTTGTTGCCGGGCACTCAGCCCATTTCCATTCCTCCCTATCGCATGGCTCCTCCTGAGTTGAAGGAGTTGAAGAAGCAGTTACAGTGTGCTAGGGTGTTCTCCAAGATTGATCTACGTTTGGGTTATCATCAGTTGAAGATTCGGGAGCCGGATATCCCGAAGACTGCCTTCAGGACCAGATATGGCCACTATGAGTTTTGTTATGTCATTTGGGCTGACCAATGCCCCATCAACCTTCATGCACCTGATGCACATCATATTTCGGCCTTATCTTAATACTTTCGTCATTGTGTTCATTGATGACATTTTGGTATATTCTCGGTCCCAGGAGGACCATGAGCAGCACTTGAGGACCGTGCTTCAGACCTTGAGGGAGAAGTAAGTTGTATGCCAAATTTTTTAAGTGTGAATTTTGGTTTGATTTTGTGGCATTCCTAGGCCATGTGGTGTCTTCGGATGGGATCAAGGTAGATCTTAAGAAGGTGGAGGCGGTACAGAGTTGGCCCAAACCGTCCTCAGCTACTGAGATACGCAGTTTCCTTGGTTTGGCAAGGTATTATCGTCGTTTTGTGGAGGGATTTTCATCAATTTCAGCGCCCATGACCAAACTGACCCAGGAGGGTGCACCTTTTATATGGACTGAGGAGTGTGAGGAGAGCTTTCATAAGCTCAAGACAACACTGACTACAGCCCAAATGTTAGTATTACCCACAGGTTCAGGGTCCTATACAGTCTATTATGATGCTTCGAGGATTGGCCTGGGAGCGGTGTTGATGCAGGACGGTAGGGTGATTTCCTATGCATCCAGGCAGTTGAAGGTGCATGAGAAAAACTACCATGTTCATGATCTCGAGTTGGCAGCGATTATTCATGCCCTGAAGATATGGCATCATTATTTATATGGTGTTCCCTGTGAGATATTCACGGATCATCGGACTTTGCAGCACATATTCAGGCAGAAGGATCTAAATTTGCGCCAGCGTAGGTGGTTGGAGTTGCTAAAGGACTATGACATCACTATATTATACCACCCGGGGAAGGCCAATGTGGTGGCCGACACCTTGAGTCGCCGGGCAGAGATTTTGGGGAGTTTGGCATACCTTCATTCAGCTGAGAGGCCTCTAGCCTTAGATGTTCAGTCCTTAGCCAGTCAGTTCGTAAGATTGAATCTTTCTGAGAATTGCCAATGCCGGGTATTAGCTTGTGTGGTTGCTCGATCTTCCCTTTATGACCATATTAGAGAGCGCCAATATGATGATCCCCACCTTTTGGTTCTTCAGGATAAAGTCTGGCGGGGTGATGCTAGGGATGTGACCATAGGTGATGACGGGGTGATGACGATGCAGGTCTGTATTTGTGTACCCAACGTAGATGGGCTTCGGGATTTGACTCTTGAGGAGGCCCATAGTTCGCGGTATTCCATCCATCCGGGTACTGCGAAGATGTACCAGGATCTGAGACAACACTAGTGGTGGCGAAGGATGAAGAAGGATATAGTGGAGTTTGTAGCCAAGTGTCTCAACTGTCAGCAAGTCAAATGTGAGCATCAGAGACCGGGAGGGTTACTTTAGCAGATTGAACTTCCAGAGTGGAAGTGGGAGAGAATCACCATGGACTTTGTGGTTGGAATTCCTCATACTTTGATGAAACATGATGCTATTTGGGTGATTGTGGATCGGCTGACCAAATCAACCCATTTCATTCCATTGTCGACTACATATTCATCTGAGAGGTTGGCTGAGATTTATATGCGAGAGATTGTTCGAATCCACGGTATCCCAGTATCTATCATTTCAGACAGAGGTACACAGTTCACTTCACGGTTCTAGAGAGCCGTCCAACAGGAGTTAGGCACTAGGGTAGAGTTGAGTACAACTTTTCACCCTCAGACGGACGGGCAATCCGAGCGCACGATTCAGCTTCTCAAGGATATGCTCCGTGCCTATGTGATAGATTTTGGAGGGTCATGCGATCGATACTTGCCTCTTGCAGAGTTTGCCTATAACAACAGTTACCAGTCCAGCATTCAGATGGCGCCGTATGAGGCTTTGTATGGTAGGCGGTGCAGGTCTCCCGTGGGATGGTTTGAGCCGGGCGAGGCCCGATTGTTGGGTACAAACTTGGTTTAGGATGTCCTGGACAAGGTGAAGGTGATTCAGCAGAGACTTCGCACAACTCAGTCCAGGCAGAAGAGCTATGCGGATCGGAAGTTTCGTGACTTGGCAATATGGCTGGTGATCGGGTTTTTCTTCGGGTATCGCCCATGAAGGGAATCATGAGGTTCGGGAAGAAAGGCAAGCTGAGTCCGAGATTTATTGGCCCTTTTGAGGTGTTGTGCCATATTGGGGAGGTTGCTTATGAGCTAGCCCTGCCTCCCAGCCTAGTAGGGGTTCATATGGTGTTCCACGTCTCCATGCTCCAGAAGTATTAAGGTGACCCCACTCATGTTTTGGATTTCAGCTCAGTCTAGTTGGACAAGGATCTATCATATGTTGAGGAGCCTGTGGTTATATTGGACAGGCAGGTCAGAAAGCTCAGATCGAAGAATATTTCCTCAGTTAAGGTTCAGTGGAGGGGTCAGCCAGTCGAGGAGGCGACTTGGGAGACCGAGAAGGATATGCGGAGTCAGTACCCTCATCTTTTCATAGCTTCATGTATGTTTATATACTCGTTCGAGGACGAACGATTTTCTTAAGAGGGGGAGGATGTAACGACCCGGCTGGTCGTTTTGAGAGTTTGCGCCCCGATCCCCTAATAATCGCTTCTCCTATGTCTAGTTATGTTATTGGAACATGTCGGAGCATTGAGTGATGAAATCCGGAGTAATTTTGGACACATAGTCCATAAATATGGAATTTAGCTTTAGAAATCGGGCCGTAGCTAGAGCTATGTGAAGACGGATCCGGAATGGAATTCAGTCGGCTCTGTTAGCTCCGGTGGGTGATTTCGAGGTTAGGAGCGTGTTCGAAATGTGTTTTCGAGGTCGGTTGTAGATTTAGGCTTGATTTGGCGAAAGTTAGAAATTCGGCAATTTCGGCCGATAGGTGAAATTTTGATATCGGACTTGGAATGGAATTCCGAAACTGACAGTAGGTCCGTACTGCCATTTTTGGCCTGTGTGCAAAATTTGAGGTCATTCAGATGAGTTTCGATGTGTTTCGGCATCAGATGTGAATTCTAGAAATTTAATAAGTTCCTAGGCTTGATTCTATGCATAATTGATGATTATGATGTTATGAGATGTGTTTTTAATGCTCGACCAAGTTTGAACAAGGTATTAGGGACAGTTGGTAGGCTTGGTTGAGGTCCCGCGGGCCTCGTGGTTGTTTCGGATGCCCAACGAGGGAATTTGGGACTTTAAGAGCAGCTGAACCATTCTGGTTCTGGTGTCTCGCACCTGCGATGGTATTTCTGTAGGTGCGGACACGTAGGTGAGATGGGGGTGCACGCAGGTGCGGATGTAGCTTAGGCTGGCCCGACTCGTAGGCGCGGAAGAGTATCCGCAAGTGCGGAGTCGCACCTGCGACCCAGCCACCGCAGGTGCGACCCCAGGTCTTTTAATGAGTTTCCGCACCTGCGATTGTGTTTCCCGCAGGTGCGATCCCAGTGTCGCAGGTGCGAAACATCTGGGCTGGTTATACCAAAATGCGAGGGTTTGAAATTCATAACTCCAAAATCGATTGTGAGCTCGGGATTTGGCGATTTTCAGTGGAATTTGATGAGGAGAATCATAGGAACGTTTTCTAACCTTAATCCATTTGTATATCAGTAATATCTATCAATTTCCTCAATATAATCAATGAAATTGGATGAAAAACCATGAAATTGGGATGAAACTTCCCCAAGTAAAAATCTGAAGATTTAGGGAGATTTATACGCCGGATTTTGTTGATTCTTGTTCGAGTGAGTTCATGAGCGAATGGGTGTTTGGGAAATAAAAATTTTACCCGATTCCGAGACGTGGGCCCGGGGGACTTTTTCGGCGAATTTCCTAATTTCGCGTATTAGCTTAGAAATAATTAGCTATTTTGTTCCCTTGAAGTGATATTTACATTATGCATTCGATTTGAATAAGTTTGGGCCACCCAAAGTTGGATACTCGTGTCAAGAGCGTGGTATTGAGTTGATTAGCACAGTCAAGGTAAGTGGCTTGCCTAACTTTGTGTTGGGGACTTCCCCTTAGGCATTTTTATATGGATTTGGTTACGTGGACGCTGTGTACGTGAGATGACGAGTGCATACACGGGTTATTGTTGCTAAAATTCTATTTTTACTTCCATGTAATCACTCATTTTCATTCCTATTTTATTGTTTCCTGTCTTAACTGAGTAGTTAGCTTAAGAGTAAGCATGCCTACCTGTCCTTACTTGATTTCCTCTTATTTGCTACTAGTTGCACCATGCTTAGGTAGCTTTACTCCATTCTTGCCTGTTGTTTTTCTTGGACTGTTTAATTAATCCGTATCCGACATACTTATGCACTTCATATGTAAATTGGGACTACGGACCGAGATCCGTTAGCTTTCCCCCTGTACTGAAATGCATATTTAATTGGGACTACGGACGGAGATCTGGGAGCTTTCCCCCTATACTGAAATGCATATTTAAATTGGAACTACGGACGGAGATCCGGGAGCTTTCCCCCTGTACTTCATAGCATATTTAAATTGGGACTACGGACTGAGATCCGGGAGCTTTACCCTTGTACTGCATTGCAAATTTACTGTTGAAATATATGTTGTGCTGAGCCGAGCCGAGGGCTCTCATTCTGTTATAATTTCTTCCAGTTATCATAAATCCTGTTTATCATTGCTTATCTATATTCAGTGTTTTAAATTTATATTGACTTGTTTTAAAACTCAGTAGAGCCTCAACCTGACCTCGTCACTACTTGACTGGGGTTGGGCTTGGAACTTATGGAGTACCGAATGTGGAGTACTCACGCCCTTTCCTGGCATGTTTTCCCCATGTGCAGATCCAGGTACCAGCACACAGTACAGTGGCTAGGCGCATATTAGCAGCTGCATAGGAGACCGCGAGGTAATTTTTCCACGTCCGCAGGATCTCACGAGTCCCCTTCCTACTCTAGTAAAGATATAGGAGATATATAGATACATTTTTCTTATTTCTTTGTATATAGCTACAGTAGTTCCGAGTTTGTGACTTTGTGATGTTCCGGGTTTTGGGAAAGTAGAAGCTGTAAATGCAGAGCGGCTAAAATTTTTATAGTATTGCTTCTTCTTCACTGTTTCTATTATTGTTTTGCCTTATTTTCCGCAAGTTTTAGGCTTATCTAGTTGTAAGGATTAGGTGCCGTCACGAGACCGTTCGGAGGGTAATTCAGGCCGTGACACATCTTATGGGATTTGATTTTTATAAATAATATGTCATATTTGTGTTGAAGGGGGAGATCATACGTGCCTAATTAGTAACTTTTTCTCTAGCTTTTGGTCTTTGCTTCTTTCTTTATTTCTTTCACTTTCTTCTTGTAGTCTTTGAATTTTCTAAGAATGTTGATTGTATTTTAAGAATTTCTTTCTTTGTGAGATTTAAATACTCCATAATGGAGTAATCACTTTTGTTAGGATAGTTGATGAAACCCGATATCGTTATAATATTTATCTCAATTTTACTACATGCTTGACCTGAAACTTTCAACTTATATTTCTAGATATTGCTGGAATATTAGCTTTAATTAATTAATACGCTTCTATCTATTTATTCGCCAAAGTTAGTTGTATCTCAATTTTGTAATTGTTACATAGCAAAATTAATATATGATAACTATTGGGTAAAATAATAGAGTGAGAGTGATTCTTATTTAAGGGATTATTCCACGTTTGTAATCTTGCTTACTTCCATTATAATTCTCACGGAAGAGTTGTAGTTGGCAAGATTATTGATTTTTAGTAAAGAGAAACCGCAAGAGGTTTTTGCTATCTATTAGCACAATTCAGGCAAGAAAATTATTTCAGTTTAATCGTCACAAGTCATATATCAATTGATTTACATAACCTTGCAGAGTGTTATTAATTTATTATTTCTTAGTGAACAAAATATAATTGTATTAGCAATAAACAGTTATTCCTAAGAGAAATACACGTAGAAGCTAAGATTTTTTTATGATCACGCTATCGAGTGAATTAATCAATACTTTCACGGTCTCACACACTATACATATATTCTCATTGAAATTTTAGATATTATCACGTGTATTAACACTATTACTTTGAAAAATATTATATTTTCTTGTCACAGTTTACTTGTTGCGTCAGTTTTATATATTTGTTTTATTTCAAGTGTGGTATAATATTACTATTATCTATAAATAATAAATTTGTTGTACTAATACTTTTTACTTTAACACCTATTTTGTTTATTAGCTTTGCAATATCATCATCATCATCATCATCATCATCATCATCATCATCATCATCATTGTTGTTGTTGTTGTTGTTGTTATTATTATTATTATTATTATTATTGTTATTATTATTGTTGTTGTTATTGTTATTATTGTTATTGTTATTCTTATTATTATTATTATTATTATTATTATTATTATTATTGTTATTATTATTATTATTATTGTAATTATTATTATTATTACTATTATTATTATTATTATTATTATTATTATTATTATTATTTTTGTTTACGTAACGACCCGACCGGTCGTTTTGCTTCCTAGAACCCCGTACCCTTAAATAAGACTTCCTGTATTTTCTTTTATTAATTTATGATTTGTGGGGATGGTTGGTTCGGAATTTGCAAGAGTTTGTGTTAGAATTGGAACACTTAGTTCCTTAAGGTTGGCCTTAAAGGCCAAGTTTGACTTCGGGTTTCGGATGACCCGGGAGCGTTTCGGCGCCGAATAGTGAAATATGATTCTTGAAGTTCAAAAATTGAGATTTGGAGCGTGTTTTGGTGATATCGAGGTCCGAACGGAATCCGAGACCGGGAATAGTTTTGTAATGTCATTTAAACCTTGCTCGCAAAATTTGGTGTCATTCCGAGTAATATAAGTACGTTTTGGCGTGTTGGAAGTGAATTCATGAACTTAAAGTTTATGAATTGAACTTAGTGGGTTTTGGGGTATGATTCTAATATTTAATGTTATTTCTGGCGTTCCGAAGGTTCGAGCAAGTCCGTTTTATGATTTAGAACTTGTTGGTATGTTTAGACGGGGCCTTGAGAGCCCCTGATGCGATTCAGACATCGCATGAGGCAAGTTCAAGCTCTAAAAGAGTTGATGGTGCATCAGATCTGGTCGAAGCCTCGTAGATGCGGTCATCGAGTGGGTGCCCAGGATCTGCAGATGCAGTCCATTCTCCGCAGAAGCGGAGCGGCAGGTGCGGGCCCCCTTCCGCAGGTGCGATCCCTGCCAGCCCCTCCCTTTCCGCAGATACAGACCTTGGTCCGCAGAAGCGAGACCGCAGATGCGGTCCAGTCGCCGCAGGTGCGAAAGCACTGGAGGCAGTGAGGTTGTTTTAAAGTCAAGACTTAGGCATATTTGAGGGCATTTATTACAACCTTGGGCGATTTAGGAGCTCCCAAAGCAGAGATTTCGGCTTAGCACCTTGAGGTAATATGTATTTCCTACTTAATGCGAGTTTATTACTTAGTTTTTGGGTAGCTTAACACACAAAGATTAGTGAAAATTATGGGTTTAGAGTAAAACCTAGGGTTTTGATAAAAATAAGATTTAACCACGAAATTTTTTTATGGAATCTAGTAAAAATCATATATTATTGATCCTTAGGTTATGGGTAACAACTTCCCTTAAAAACTTTCGGAATCCGAGCAAGTGGGACCGGGGGTGAATTTTAGGAACCTTGCAAGCTTGGGTAACCATTTAAATAGGGAAATTGTGAATCTTTGAGCATATATTAATTAGTTTATGTGATGTTTGGTTAGTTTCGAGTTGCGGGGCGATGAAATCGGAGGTTCGGGTGCGTTCTTGAGTTGGAAGTACGCTCGAAGCGATGTAAGTATCCTTTCTAACCTTGTAAGAGGGAATTGTCCCCATAGGTGATTTGATCAATTATGTGCTACTATTTGAGGGGGGCTACGTACGTGCGAGGTGACGAGAGTCCGTGCGTAGCTACTATTATGCTTATGTCCGGGAAGTCTAGGACCCAAAAGCATGCTTTACTTGCCGTACTTGTAATTTTACTGATAAATTTAAAAATGCTTAAATCATATCAAACTTGGAAAATGAGCTTCTAAAAGGATTAAATGCCATATTCTTGACCATTAAAAGAGAAATTTGTCATTTCCTTGGGTAATTATTTTCCTGTTAAATTCTGGATTGACTACTTTAATGTGTGTACCTATGAGTTCCTGCGTCGCATGTATGATTCGCGAGTGGGATAAATCTATTATTTATATTTGACCACGTCGCACGTATGATTCGCGAGCAGGGTAATAGATGAATCTATGGTTCGCGTCGTTCGACCCTTCGGCAGCGCACATTTATTATTTTGTTGGATCGGACCGTACGCCATCGGCATGTTATGCACATGTTATTTGCTTGGTATATTTTCTGTGATTGTTAAACCGTTAAGATAACCTGGAGAATAAATTAGTTACCTATTTGATAGGAATCGACACATAAATGTTCTTGTGGAAAGACATGTCATTTCTTATCTTTATTGTTATTCATCTTTGATATTCATGCTTAACCTTATATTTTATTAAATTTCTTGACCCTAGTAAGTGTCAAGTCGACCTCTCGTCACTACTTCTTCGAGATTAGACTGGATACTTACTGGGTACATAGTATTTATGTACTCATGCTATACTTCTGTACTTAAATGTACATGCTCTGAGGCAGGTGTATCTGGTTATAAGTCCGGAGCACGTTCTTGACTTCTCGAGATCAGAGATTCCACAGTGAGCTGCCTCTCTTGATGTTGTTCAGTAGCACGTTGGAGTCTGTCCCTTTTGTTATTCTGTCTATATCCATTCGGACAGTAGGATAAATGTATTCTTTTATTTTCCTTCTACTAGATGCCTATACACTTGTGACACTAGTTCTTGGCACACACATTGGTAGACTATTCTTTTGGAAATGTAACTATCTAAATTTAACTTCTTGATCATTGCAATTAAATTTGCCTTTGATATTTGTTATCTTCTCATGATTTGTGACAAAAACTCAAGTATTGTTAAAAAGTTTTTATAAAATTAAGTGGATTTCACTAGACTAATTGTGTTGGCTTGCCTAACTTCAGCATTGGGCGCCATCGCGACCTAGATTAGGATTTGGGTCGTGACAGTTTATTATTATTATTACTTTAGGAACGAATTTTATTTGCTTTATGAACTTCAAATAGTTTATGACCCACTCTTCTACAAAAGAGTTGGCAAGATACGATCCTGAAATTGAAAGATCTCTTCAATCGCGCAGGAAAGGACAAACGTCTTCTCAAACAATAACTTCTGAAGGAATGGAGAATCAGGAAGTAGAAAATATCAACCCACGCGGAGTACCACCACCAATCCAAATAGAGGATGAGATTGATGAAGTGGCGCCAAGGCCAGCAAACAGAATCCTAAGGGATTATGCTAGACCAGACCACTTCAACTGTGAATCTAGTGTCAGGAAGCCCCCAGTGGTAGCTAACAGCTTTGAAATCAGGACCGGCCTGATTCAAACGATCCAACAATCTTGTATCTTTACTGGAGATTCAAGTGAAGATCCACATAGTCATTTAATTGATTTTTTGGAACTAGTTGAAACTGCTAAGTATAATGGAGTATCCCATGAAGCAATCAAGTTGAGGCTATTTCCTTTTTCTTTAAAAGGAGATGTTAAGACTTGGTTGCGAAGTATTCCTCAAGGATCAATTATCACATGGGACCAAATGACTCAGAAATTGATAAATAAATACTTTTCCCCTACTAAAATCACAAAGTTAAGACAAGACTTATCTAATTTCTTGCAGACTGATACGGAGTCAGTTTATTAAGCTTGGGAAAGGTTGAAGGCAATATTAAAAAAAATCCACACCGCGACATTCCTGAACATATGCAGTTGTATATTTTTTATCATGGGCTAAATCCCTCATCCAGAAATGTGATAGATGCAACTGCAGGAGGTTCTGTAATGGAAAAAACCACAGAGGAAGCATTGCAATTATTGAATGAAAATTTTGAGAATTTCATCCAATGGCTATCTGAGCGTGTAATTATCAAGAAGGCTGCTACAGTAAATCAGGAAGATGATTTAAATACACTAACACAACATATTATTTCTTTGGCACAAAAGTTTGAATCTTTTCAGGTGAATATACAACAACCAAACCAGTCTGAAGTTTGTGACACGTGTGGAGGAAATCATCTAAACCATGAATGCCAAGCAATCCAACAAAATGATGAACAAGTCAATGTATCAACTACAAATCTTACCCTTTTGGAAGTTCAATGGCACATAAATATCCAAGATTTTAGCGGAGCAATCCAAATGGTGCCGAAAACTCTCAGAACTTTCAGATTCAACCTGTACAGCGTCTGCCTGGATATCAGAATAAAAAACGAGGGCAATTGAATTTTAAACCTTATCAGCAAGCAAACCCATATCAACAAAGGCCTCAACAAGTTCATCCAAGTCTTGATGATCTTATGTATAAGTACATTAAGTCCACTGATGAAAAGATGAAGAGTCAGAATTCCGCCCTTAAAAAAATATAGTTGAGCCAACTGGCAACTTTTGTGTCAGAAAAGATTCAAGTTCCCTTACCAAATAATACAGAACAAAATCCAAAAGAGAACCTTAAGGCCATCACCTTACGATCAGGTAAGGAGCTGGTCGAACCCTAAGCAGACTGATCAGGACAACAAGTAGACAAGGGTAAGAATGCTGAACACCCTTTGAACTATCAGAAGAGAAGGAAGTCAAGAAAAAAGATGAAAAAAATATTGAAAAATTGAGTCCTCTCCTTGTGAAAATTCCCTTTCCACAAAAAATGAAAAGAGAAAAGCTTGATAGCCAATTTGCAAAAATTTTGGAGGTTTTAAAACAAATTCACATTAATGTTCCTTTCACTGATGCTTTGTTAGAAATGCCTTCATATGCCAAATGTTTAAAGGAAACTTTTTCAAGTAAAAAAAAATTAGAAGAAGTTTCTGTGGTAATTCTTTCAGAAAAATACAGTGCTATAATTCAAAATAAGCTACCGCAAAAACTTGGTGATCCAAACAGTTTTACAATTCCATGCACTTTGGGAGGAGTATATTTTGGAAAAATCACTTTGTGATTCAGGAGCTTCAATAAATTTGATACCATTTTCTATCTTTAAAAAACTAGATCTTGGTGAAATAAAAGAGACAAGTATTTATCTTCATTTTGCAGATCAAAGTACTAAGAAACCTAAGGGAATAATTGAAAATGTACTCGTAAGAGTAGATAAGTTTTTTTCCCTGTATATTTTATAATTCTTGAAATGAAAGTGTCTTGATGAACCAATAATTTTAGGAAGACCACTTCTTGCTACAGGAAGAGAAATTATAGATGTTCATCAAGGAAAACTAATTTTGAGAGTTGATGATTAAGGAGTCATCTTTGATATGCTAAAGATACTAAGATATTCAGGAGATGAAACATCATCTTCGTGTTTTTCAATTGACATGATTAGTTATCTTACAGATGAATTAAAAGATGATCAATTAATTCCAGATTCAATGGAAAGATGCTTGATCAAATCAACCACCACACAGGATGATGAACCCACAATCAGAAGAGAAGCTGAAATATTGGACAAAGATTCAGAGGAAGAAGAGATGAAATCTGAAGAAGTTCAATAAAAAATTGAACTCAAAACTCTCCCTTCTCATTTGAAATATGTTTATCTGGAGCAAGAATTATTTATAGTAATTATTTCATCTTCTCTTACTCTAAAACAAGAAAATAGTTTGATTAAAGTATTAAAATCATACAAAGGAGCCTTAGGGTGGACTGTAGAAGATATTTAAGGGATTAGTCCGGCTATTTGTACACACAAAATCCTCATGGAGGATAGATACAAGCCAATAGTCCAGCCGCAAAGAATATTGAATCCAGCAATGCAGGAAGTAGTAAAAAAAGAGATCGCAAAGCTGTTGGCAGCAAGTATTACATACCCCATTTCTGATAACCCGTGGGTAAGTCCCATTCAGGTAGGACCAAAGAAAGGAGGTATGACAGTTATAAAAAATAAAAATAATGAGCTCATACCTATCAAGACTGTTTCATGATGGAGAGTCTGTATTGATTACAGACGCCTCAATGATGCCAATAGAAAAGATGATTTTCCTTTGCCATTTATTGATCAAATGTTGGAAAGAATTGCAGGATATGGTTTTTACTATTTTTTTGATGGCTACTCAGGATATAATCAAATACCAATTTCACCATAAGATCAAGATAATACAACCTTCACATGCGCTCATGGAACATATGCCTATAGGAGAATGCCATTTGGTATGTGCAATGCCCCTGCTACATTTCAGCGTTGCATGTCGTTAATTTTTCCCGACATGACTGACAAATTTTTTGAAAATTTTATTGATGATTTTACACTCTTTGACAAAATATATAAGGATTGTCTTAACCACTTGACCTTGGTTCTTAAAAGATGTGAAGAAACAAACTTAGTTCTTAATTGGAAAAAAATATCATTTTATGGTTACAGAAGGAATTGTTTTAGGACATTAACTCACTGCTAAAAGGATAAAAGTTGATAAGGCTAAAATTAATCTTATAGCAGCATTACCCCCTCCCACAACTGTGAAAGGCATTAGGATCTTTCTAGGTCATGCATGTTTTTACAGACGATTCATAAAAGATTTCTCAAATGATCAAAACTGCTGACTAACCTCTTGATGAAAGACATTAAGTTTGATTTTTCAGGTGAATGTGCGAAAGAGTTTGAAACCCTTAAGGAAAAGTTATCAACTGCACTTGCAGTTGTGTCCGTTGATTGGAACCAACTTTTTGAGGTCATGTGTGATGCTAGTGATACAGCAGTTGGAGCTGTTTTAGGCCAAAGAAAGAATAATGTTTTTCATCCCATTTACTATGCTAGTAGTACATTGAGTGAGACTCAAGTGAATTATGCCACGACAGAAAAAGAGTTACAAGTAGTAGTGTGGAACCAAGGTTACTGTTTTTACTGATCATGCAACTTTAAAATACCTCTTGGCTAAGAAAGATGTTTGCCCTAGGTTATTTAGATGGATTTTACTTCTGCAAGAATTTGACCTTGAGATTAAGGACAAAAAAGGGACAGAGAACCAAGTAGCTGACCATTTGTCTAGATTAGAAAACCCTCTCCTTGAGTTTAATGAGATAAAAAAAGAATTTACCGATGAACATATTTTTCAGTTGACACAATTATGACTCAACCACCCTGGTTTGCAGATATTGCGAACTACTTGGTTGGAAAGTGGATACCGCAAGATTTCTCTTACCAGCAAAAGAAAGCTTATATTTGATGCAAAGTATTATCTGTGGGATGAACCTTACTTATTTAAAAATTATGCAGATAATATCATTAGAAGGTGTGTACCTAAAGAAGAGATGAATAAATATCTATATCACTGTCATGATGGAGCAATTGGAGGGCATTATGCAGCAAATCAAACGACTTTTAAAGTTTTAGAAGTCGGATTATTCTAGCCCACACTCTTTAAAGATGCCCGAGAATATGTAGCACAATGTCTCAGGTGTCATAGAACAAGTAATATCACCAAGAGAGATGAGAAGCCATTGCAATCAGTACATGTATGTGAAATATTTGATATTTGGGGAATAGATTTTATGGGTCCTTTTCCTTCTTCCCACTCTTCTGAATATATCCTTGTGGTTATGGATTACGTGTCAAGATGGGTTGAAGCCATCCCCACAAGAAATAATAATGCTCGTACAATGCGCAGTTTTCTTAGAAAATATATTTTTACCAGATTTGGTACACCACGATTCATCATTAGTGACTAGGAACTCATTTCATCAATAGGCAATTTTCTGCTTTACTGTCAAAATATAATGTGACTCACAAAACAAGAACACCATATCATGCTCAAACTCAAGGGAAAGTTGAGGTTTCCAACCGCGAGATAAAAAGAGTTCTTGAAAAAATGATTGGAATCTCAAGAAAAGACTGAACTTTAAAATTAGATGATGCATTATGGGCGTACCAAACCGCTTTCAAAACGCCAATTACAACATCTCCATATAGATTAGTCTTTGGAAAAACTTATCATTTTCCTTTAGAATTAGAACACAAAGCTTTTTGGGCTTTGAAAGCACTGAACTTTGATTTAACCTCCGCTGGTAAAAAGCGATTTATTCAAGTTAGTGAATTGGAAGAACTAAGATTGGGAGCCTATGAAAATGCTAAAATTTCAAAAAAAAACAAAAATATGGCATGACAAGTTGATCCGACCAAAGAGCTTCAATATTGGAGATCAGGTACTTCTTTACAATAGCCGACTCAGGCAGAAAAATTAAAATCCAGGTGGACAGGTCCTTACAATGTTATAAGTGTTACTCCATACGATAAAATTGAAATTCAGAAAAATGGAGGAGACAAGTTTAAGGTAAATGGCCACAGGCTAAAATTGTACTTTGGAGGACACTTTGAACAACACCCATCTGTTACTTTGATAGACTGATGAATTCTGCAATCAATAAGTCGAGCTGGCGACGCTAAACTCAAAACTAAGATACAAGACTCGTACATTGAGGGAGAAGCAAAGGAGACTCATAAGCCCGTCATAGATTTGGGTTATTAAATTCTTAATTAATTGATCTGGTCAATATCCAGGTTACGTACAAGCACAACATCTCATGAAGGCCTCTACAAAAATAGAGTCACCTGTATTAGAGTAACTCCATGGTGATCGGTATGCCCAAGTAACTGATTGATTAACCATTTAATGAATCAATTCATATGTTGGCACATGTAAATTTGTTGGTTTATACTTAAACCAGGAACAAATGACTGATAAGGTCTTAAATTAGTTAGTCTATTACATATAAAAACATGTTTGGTCACATATATATATATATATATATATATATATATATATATATATATATA
>ML386774.1:34080-48023 GCA_005239525.1 Nicotiana knightiana | reverse complement strand
GGGGGGGGGGGGGTTTGATGACTATAAAATATTCATATATTATATAATAAAAAATAAATTATTTTAAATATATATATATATATATTTTGCAGGAAATAAAAATATCATGATAAAGCAAATAAAGGGAATAAAAAGTGATCATGAGGCATCACGGAAAAAGAAGCATGAGGCATCATGGCAAAAGAAGCCCGAGGCATCATGAAAAAAGAAGCATGAGGCAACGTGGAATTTTATGAGATTTGATTTCTATAAATAATATGTCATATTTGTGTTGAAGTGGGAGATCATACGTGCCTAATTAGCAATTTTTTCTCTAGCTTTGGTCTTTGCTTCTTTCTTTATCTCTTTTGTAACGATCCGACCGGTCGTTTCACGTTATCGGACCCCGTTACCCTAAATGAAACTTCCCAGAGTGGATTATTGTGATTTATGACTTGCGGGGGCGGGTGGTCCGGGATTCAGAAGTGTTTAGAGCAATATTAGAACACTTGGTTCCTTAAGGTTGGTTTTTAAGGCCAAATTTGACTTCGGTCAATATTTTTGGGTAAACGACCTCGGATCGAGTTTCGTCAGTTCCGGTAGCTTTGTATGATAATTTCGGACCTGTGCGTGTGTTCGGAATGGGTTTCTGATGACCGGGAGCATTTCGGCACCCAATATTGAAATAAGAAGTTCATTAAGTTCCTATTGTGGTTTGGGACGTGTTTTTGTGTTATCGAGGTCCAAATGGAATTTCGAGATCGGGAATAGTTCCGTTATGTCATTTATGACTTGCCTACAAAATTTGGTATCATTCCGAGTAGTATAGGTCGGTTCGGCGCGTTGTTAGCGAAGTCAAGAAAACTAAAAGTTCCTAAGTTTGGTTCTAGGGGTTTTGAGGTGTGATTTTGAGTTTTAGCATTGTTTTGGGTGTTCTGAAGGCTCGAGCGAGTCTGAATTATGATCTGGGAATTGTTGGTATAATTGGACGGGGGCTCGGGTGGGCCCAGGTGCCTCTCAGACACCACACGAGGCCAAAAACCAGCTGAAATAGCTGCTGGTGCACCTGTTCTGGTGTTGACCGCAGGTGCGGTTTCACAGTCGCAGGTGCGGGACCGCTCCTGCGGTCCCAGTCTCACAGGTGTGACCCCCAGCGGGTAGGCCATCTCCCATAGGTGCAGACAAAATTCTGTAGGAGCGGAGCCGCAGGTGCGGGCCCAGGCTTCCTCGTCCATTTCCACAGGTGCGAGCCTTTGCTCACAGGTGCGGTCCTCGAGCCGCAGGTGTGGAAACACTGTCAGACAGTGTGTTTTTATACACGGGATTTAATTCATTTTCGTTATCTTCTTCTTCTTCCTGGGGACGATTTCCACCATTCTAGAGGGGAAAATGACCTAGTTATTGAAGGTAAGTAAATTCTACTCTAATATAAGCTTCATGCATGGATTACAAGCTAAATTAACTACCTAAATTAGTGAAAACTAAGGATTTGGGGTAGTAACCTAGGGCTTTTGAAAATGTAGAAAATTACCCGTCAATTAGCTATGAAATCGAGTGAAAATCATGTATTAATGATCCTTAGGCTATGGGTGAGTATTCCCTTCGAGAATTTTTGGAATCTGAGCATGCGGGCTAGGGGTTGAATTTTAGAATTTCTTCAAGAATGGTGAATTTGGCTAAGTAATAGGAGAATTCCATAGTTTGAATATAAATTGATATATTTGTATAACATTTGGCTAGTTTCGAGTCCGTGGGTGTCGAGTAGAGTTTCGGGCGCATTCTTGACCCGGGGAGTAGGTGCGACGCGAGGTGAGTCTCCTTTCTAACCTTGTAAGGGGGAATTGTCCCCCTAAGTGATTTAAATGCTTAATGTGATAATTGTGGGGGCTACGTACGTACAAAGTGACGAGAGTCCGTACGTAGCGACTATTACTATTATTTTCGGGTTGTTAGGCCCACATCATGCCTTGTGTTTTACTTGATATGAACTATATGCTTAATAAATTAACGTTACATGTTGCTTATTTTCCCGAAGTTATGGAATTTGAGAAAAACTTGTAAGGAATTGTTCATTGAAAAGTATTTTTTCTTTTAAAAAGGAATAATGTGTGGGCATGTGACCGCTTTGCAATTTACATTCCGTGAGCGGAGTGTGATTCCCCCTCTTCTTATGGGAACGGGCCGTACGCCACGGCAGATTTTTGACTCGGTAGTTGGTTATGAGTTTATACACATCTCTTGCGTCGTGGTGGTATTTCAAAAGTTGGGACAAGACTTATATATGTCCGGAGGTGCGTTGGGAGCATAAGATTCGGGGAATTTTGGCTATTGTTATCAGAGGATGTTATGTTTATGTGAGTTATGCAGTGCATAGTGTGAATTCAACGAATGTATGAAATCATGTATCGGTGCATCGTGTGGTGATTAATACAGTGTTCGTATGTTAGAACAGGCCTGGTAGAGAATTTCAGATGTTGGAATTTTGCTCCAAGGCTAACTTGACTAAATAAAAGGGAGAATCTTCAGATTTGTTCAAGCTAATATGCTCAACTGGGTTGTGGTAGCAAGAGTAGGTGCACGAGGTGTTAAACAGTGATTTGAGACAACTCCAGCGTAGTTCTTGGCACGTTCGAGGACGAACGTATGTTTAAGTGGGAGAGAATGTAATGACCCGACCGGTCATTTTGAGTTCTAGCGCGTCGTTCAGCAGTTTGAGGCCCTGAGTAGCTTCACTTCAGGTATTATGACTTGCATGCGTAGTCGAAATTAAATTTCGGGAAGTTCAGAGTTGATTTAGAAAGAAAATTCTCATTTCGGGAGCTTTAAGTTGGAAGAATTGACTAAAGTGTGATTTTTAAGCAAACGATCTCGAAATCAGGATTTGAAGGTTCCAACATATTCGTATGATGATTTTGGACTTGGGAGTATGTCCGGATCGGTATTGGATGACTCGGGGGGCGTTTCGATGCCTATTAAGGAAGTTGACATTTTGGAAGAATTTCATAAATTTGGGTTGAGGTGTATTTCAATGTTATCGATGTCTGTTTAGGATTCCGAGTATGAGAATAGCTCTGTATGGTGATTTTGATATTGGGAGCGTGTTCGGAAGTGGAATTGGAGGTCCGTAGGTCATTTCGAGGCCATTTGGCGAAAGTTATAAAATAGAAGATTTTTTGAAAGTTTGACCGAGAGTTTGACTTTTTGATATCGGGGTTGGATTCCAGTTCCGGAAGTTGGAGTAGGTCCATAATGTCGAATGTGACTTGTGTGAAAATTTTGAGGTCAACCGGACGTGATTTGATAGGTTTCGACATCGAATGTAGAAGTTTCAAGTTCTAAAGTTCATTAAGCTTGAATTGGGGTGCGATTCATGATTTCGACGTTGTTTGATGTGATTTGAGGCCTCAAGCGAGTTTGTATCAGGTTTTAGGACATGTTTGTATAATTGGTTAAGGTCTCGAGGGCCTCGGGTGGATTTAGGAAGGTTAACAAAATGAATTTCGTACAAAGAAAGCTACTGAAATTCTGTTGCAGAAGCTGTTCACCAGAGAATTTTTTATGCGTGGAGTCGATTTTGGAAGCTCATATCTTGCAATCTATAATGAATCTGAAACTTTACGAAACATGAAAGTTGTATCCCTTACATTTTAGTTTCCATAAAGATAAATCATTCATCATTTAGACATTTGTACAGAAAGTTATGATCGATTGACTAGAGGATGGTAAAGCTATTTCTAGTGGACTTTTAGTGACGAAAGTGGACTTTTCGTGACGGATGGACAGAAACTTAAGGACCAAAAATGCTCATTTCCTTCATTTTCGTTTTGGATTTTTGGAGCACGGTTCTTGGGCGGTTTTCACGGGAAAACGTTGGGGTAAGTGCTCCTTATCCGATACTGATGATATTTCATGATTTCATACTCATTTACATCATGAATCCATGAGTTTATTGAAGAAAAATATGATTTTTAGCAAATCTTCCAAAAACAAAAATTTTAAGATTTAAAAGCCAATCCGATGTTGGAATTCGATAATTTTTGTATGGTTAAACTCGTATCGGAATGGGTTATCGGATTTTGTGAGTTTTATCGGATTCCGAGATGTGGGCCCCACGGCGATTTTTGAGTTAAATTTTGGATTTTAAGCTGGAAAATTAGTAAATTCGAAATTAATTCCTACAATTTGTATTGAGTATTTCGAATTGTTTATGACTATAATTGAGGCTTTCAGACACGAATTTGCGAAGCAAAGGTTTATTGGGATCTTGAATTTGGTTGCGGAGCGAGGTAAGTCTCCTTTCTAAGGTTGTAAGAGGGAATTGTCCCCATAGGTGAAATAATTAAATACGTGCTGCTATTTGTGGGGGCTGCGTACGCACGAGGTGATGGGAGTCCGTGTGTAGCTACTATTATGCTTATGTCAGGGTAGTCTAGGACCCAAAAACATGTTTTATTTGCCATACTCTTAACTTTATTGATGAATTTAGAATCGATTAAACCTTATCAAACTTGGTAAATGAATTTCTGGAAAATATTTAAATACTATCTTTACGTCCATTAAAAGATAATTTTATCACCTCCTTGGGTGATTGTTTTCCTGATAAAATGTGAATTTATTGTGTGAATGTGTGTATCTATAAGTACCTGAGTCGCATGTATGATTTGCGAGCAGGGTAAATCTATTATATATATATGACTGCGTCGCATGATCGATTCGCGAGCGGGGTAGTAGATGCATCTATGGTTCAAGCCGTTCGACCCTTTGGCATTGCACAATATACATTTATCGTTGGTTCGAGTCGTTCGACCCTCGGCATTTCTTGCGCATGATATTTGCTGAGTACTTTCTGAGATTTTTTTTAACTGTTTACTGGCCTTGAATTATAAGTTGTCAACTAAAATGAGGAAGATTTATAGTTTGTAAATGTGGAAGAAGTTGTTATTTCCTATCACTATTTGTTATGTATCTATGATATCCATGCTTAGTGTCACCCTTGATTTTATTAAAATTGACCTCTAGCAAGTGTCAAATTCGACCTTTCGTCACTACCTCTTCGAGGTTAGGCGGAATACTTATTGGGTACATGTTGTTTTCGTACTCATACTACACTTGTTGTGCATTTTTATTAAACAGGTACATGTATATCTAGTGGCCCCGCTTGACGCAGTGATGTGACTGACCTGAAGACTTAGGAGAGTTGCTCCCCTCGAGACGACCCGCAGCCAACAGAGTCTTCCTCGGATGTATTGTACTTTCTTTACTGTCCCATTTGTATTCTGGACGGTTATTGTATTTCATTTGGTTTTCCTTAGAAACTGCTCATGCACTTGTGATACTGGGTTCTGGGATGACTTTGGGATGTATTTGTCGATTGAATTATTTGAAACATCGTGGTTTACTCGGTAACTTTATTTGATCTTTATATAATGAAATAAAAAGTAACGCTTTTCAAAATACTAAAATAGGAATTTAATTAACCATTGAGTGTTGGCTTGCCTGACTGTGGTGTCCGGCGCCATCACGACCTTGATGGATTTTGGGTCGTGACAGTTCTGGAATATTAGCTTTAATTAGTTATTATCACTTCTATCTATTTATTCTCCAAAGTTAGTTGTATGTTAATTTTGTAATTCTAACGAAGCAAAATTAATATATGAGTTAGGTAAAATAATAGAGTGAGAGTAATTCTTATTAAGATATCATTCCAAGTCTGTAATCTTGCTTACTTCCATTCTCATTCTCACGGAGGAGTTGTAGTTGGAAATATTATTGATTTTTAGCAAAGAGTAATCACAATAGGTTTTTCTATCTATTACCGCAATTTAGGCAAGAAAATTGTTTCAGTTTAATCGTCACTAGTCATATATTAATTGATTTACATAACCTCGCGGAGTGTTATTAATTGATTATTTCTTAGTGAGAAAAATATAATTGTATTAGCAATAAGCAATTATTCCTAAGAGAAATACATGTAGAAGCTAAGGTTTTACTATTATCATGTTATCGAGTGAATTCAATGATTCCCAACTCTTTTTAAGTATAAATCTTCCGAAAGTTATTTTGTTTCAACTTCAGCAATTTAAATTTTTAACACACAAAACTTCATCAATTTGATTATCTCAAATAGTAGTAAGAATATTATAAGTTTGTAGCTAGATTCTCCAATCTTTGTGGGACGTTATCATAAACTATACTAGGATTTGACAAAGTACGAGTAGCAAAATATTATATGCATTGGCCTCGTCATTATATCACTTAGGGTTTGTACCGGGGCAGACTAATCAATCTAACGTCGGATGGGAAAAAACTGAAATCTGCATCAATGCTCGCATGTCGCGCGCCCATAGACCCAGACTCAGCTTCTGAAATTCTTCCCTTCGCGAAGCGATTGCTTCACTTCACTGTTTTGTGAATGCAATTGTCACCTTTTAAACGTCTGTTTTCTTGTCATGCGTGAGAATAGACGAGCTCCCAATTCCTCCACCTTTTTTTAAAAAACAAATTGACATCTTTTGATCACTTATCATCCAAACTTACTCCTACTTATAAGAAACACGTAATGGATATATTTCACTTCAAAAACCATGTAATCTCCCCCAGCTCACACGACAAATGAGATGAAAATACACTAAAAAATATGCATTTTTGGTAATTTATCACCACCCTACATATAGAATTTTGCTCGTCCTCGAGCAACTTAAAATTGAGCACATCGGCAAGAAACAAATTTCCAAATTTACTTAAGCATTGCACCAAAACAAAAGTTTATATCTACACTTAGAACCTAGCATAAACACTATTCATACTTTTCCTCAAGTTTTACGTCATGCCAAGACTAATTAAAATAGTTGTGTGACCCTTTCTAACTTCCTAGCCTCAAAATTTGACTCCAATACATTCCATACTAAGACTAGCTTCTTGTGCCAACTCAAAGAACCAAAGACTTTACCAATCCTTTGCAAATCATGTGCCCTCACCAACAAATCAAAGAGAGAAAGTATTTCACACACTCAAATAATAGCTCAAGTATATTTTAAGGACTCTCAAATCAAAAAAATTTGCTCACTCTTGAAAAAATAACTCATATAACACCCAAGTTCGTACCATAGGCTTGCCCGAAGTGTAAGACTCGACTAATTTAAGCTCGCACATGCTCGGATCAAGTAGGACTTTATAGGTGAATGTGGGCTAATAGACGAATAGGATATATTTGAAAAAAATAATGACTAACCCTCCTAAGCACTTTAATACACTACAATTCATTTTAAACACCTTCTTATCACGACCAAGTCTATGTCTTGGCACAAACCAATACACAATTAGGCCCTTCTTCTTTAAACATATAAGCAAGTAGATGCTCACTAGCCCTGATCAAGACATGGGAGGTGTGCTTCACTTTTTTTGTGTTTTCTTCTTCTTTTTTTATTTTTGTCTATTTTTTTTTTGTTTCTCCATGTTTAATATTAACTTAAACCCTATTATTCCCCCCTCTTTCGTGTGATAGTCCACGGCCCCTATACTTTCTCTTTCTTTCTCGCTCGCTGCACTCCTCCCTTCAGCCCTGACTGGTAATACGGTTGTCTACAAAATAAGAACTGAAAGTCATGGAGCGGGTGGTAATGGTAATCCACCCCCAACTGATAAGAATGCAGTGAATAAGGGTGTTAAGAAGGCATGAATAAAGGCGAGGCGTGACAAGGAACATAGTGGAACTTTTGTGGTGAATACTTAGACCACCAATTTGAGCACTGAGCAACCTGCACAAACACAACAAAGGGCACATCAATTATGACCATCTAGGCCAAGAGAGGTTCGGGTCCAAATCCGAGAGGGAGCTTTGAAGCCACTACCGATAAAGAAGTGAAAGGTAGCTGAGGCAAAAAGGAAGGCAGGGCGAGAAAGGTTGTCGAGTCAGAGTCTGAACCTGACTCATCCGATGACGAGGAGACAGTTATCTCGTTTCCCGAAGGTGAAGGGGAGCTGAGTGATCCTATTTATAAGTCCATGTGGGAGAAAAACTTTGTGAGTGAAAGTACGTGGAAGAAATGGGAAAGTATCAAGACTAAACAGATCAATCCACTATTGTTTGAGAGACCATTGACCTTTGGGGCCACCAAGTCAAAGTTGCCCGAATATTTTGCGAGCAATAGAGAAGAATGGGTGGACACACTTTGTTCAAAAGCCAAAGGGTGAGGCAAATTTGAATCTTGTGCATGAGTTGTATACGAATTGGGAACCTGAAAGTGGTAATGATATTGTTTGGGTTCATGGGACAGAGGTTGATATCTCCACCACACTAATAAATAGGTACTACTGCATACCCTTGAAGCCTAAATCAGAGTATTGGACGAGAGGGCAGAGGCCGAACTTGGACCACATAATTGCAGTCTTGTGTGGGGGATCAGGACGAGCTAAGTGGAGGAAAAAGGATGGGTTGGCAAACACTTACATGATTAGAGAGGCTAGAGAATGGTTGAATTGGGTATGCAACAGAATGATGCCAGCAACACACAAGTCTATTATGATTTGGGAGCTGGTGTTCTTGGTATATGCCCTGATAATCGGTATTGTAGTAAATATTGGAGTTATCTTGTGAAATCAAATGGCAAGGAACAGGAAGAACATGCAGTGGACGCTCTAATTTGTGCATATATTGGTTGCTTTACTTGGGATATACAAGTTGACTAAGAAGGATGATGAGATGTGCGGAGGCACAAAGTAGGCGTTCCATGATATTTGCTCTGTTCAGGTTCCATCAACAACGCCAATACAAAATAAGGGACATGGTAAGCGCATTTTGAAGAGATCATTTCAGCAGTTGCAAGCAGATTTAGAGGAACGAGACCGTGCTTTGCTAGCCGCACATGAGACTAAAGATCAGTGGATGTAGGAGAATCTCATTGAGATGCTCGAGGCAGTTCGTGGATTGCGACAAGTAAGGCACATTGGAGTCCAGACGGATTTTAAGGAGCTGGGAGATGCAGAGTTATCTGTTTTGAGTGTTAATGATAGCATATGAGTAATTTTTGCAAGTTTAACTTGGGTGGAATATTAGTTATTTTTGCGAGAGTAGGAAAATTCTTTCGATTTGAGAGTCCTTAAAATATATTTGAGTGTGTGGACTACTTTCTCTCTTTGGTAGCAGTTCCATCGATAGCACTCAAAACAGGTAACACTGCATCTCGCGGCTCCTCGAAGTATGTCTGACCTCCAATGTGCCTTACCTGTTGCAATCCACGAACTGCCTAGAGCATCAAAGTGAACAACTCTCGCATCCACTGATCTTAGTCTCATATGCTGCTAAAAAATCACGGTCTTGTGCCTCTCAATCTGCTCACAACTGCGAAAGTGCTCCCTCCATATTAGTGATGCGCTGAACATGTCCCTTCTTTTGTATAGTCACTACCGATGGGTCCTGAATAGAGAAAATATCATGAAACTCCAACTTTGTGCCTCCACACATCTCATCCCTAGTCAACTTGTACTTCCCAAGTAAAGCAACCAATGTATGCACAAAGTAGAGGATCCACTATATGTTCTTCTTGGTCCTCGCCATTTGATTTTGTAAGATAGCTCCAAAGTTCACCATAACACTAGTCATCAGGGCATATACCAAGAACACCCACTCCGAAATCATAATAAACTTGTGCGTTGCTAGCATCAATCTGTTACATACCCAATTCAACCATGCTCGAGCCTCTCTGGACATGTAAGTCTTTTCTAGCACGTCATTTTCCTCTACTTAGCTCGTCCTGATCCACCACACAAAATCGCAATTGTGTGGGCCAAGTCTGGCCTCTACTCTCTCTCCTCTAATACTCTGATTCGGCCTGCAAGGGTATGCAATTGTACTTATTTATTATCGTGGCGGAGATGTCAAATTCAGTCCCATGAACCCAAACAATATCATTTCCACTGTCAATTTCCCAATCGCATACAACTCACGCACAAGAGTCAAATTTGCCTCGCCCTTTGACCCTTGAGCAAAGTGTGTCCACCTATTCTTCTCTATTGCTAGCAAAATATATGAGCAACTTGCCTTGGTGGCCGCAAAGTTCAGTGGTCTCACGTACACAATAGTAGATTGATCTCTTTAGTGCTGATACTTGCCCTTTTCTTCCACGCACTTTCACTCACAAAGTTCTTCTCCCACACAAACTTATCAACCGAAGCACTCGACTCCTCTTCACCTTCGGGGAACGGGATAACTGTCTCTTTGTCATCAAATGAGTCGAGTTCAGACTCTAACCTGACAAACTTTTTTTCGTTGCCCTTCCCTTTTACCAACAACTACCTTTCTCTTCTTTTCTAGTGATGGCTTCGGAGCTCCCTCTCGGATTTAGACCTGAACCTCTCTTGGCCTAGATGTCCGTAATTGATGTGCCCTTTGTTGTGTCTGTGTGGGCTGCTCAGTTCTCAGATTGGTGGCCTCAGTGTCCACCACAAAAATTCCACTTTCTTCCTTGTCATGCCTCGTCTTTGTTCGTCGCTTCTTAGAAACCTTATCCACTACATTTTATCGATTGGTGGTTTCTTTGGTGGTGGCTTACCACTACCACCCGCTCCATGGATTCGAGTTGGTGTCTTAGAGACAGCCGTATTACGTGCAAAAGGGACAAACCACAATATTAGTATAATATGTGACATGGAGTCATAGTGATTCACCATGCACCCCACACTTAGCCCGTAAACGTAAGTAATCAAACAAGGTACGAGTGAATACTACAACTTAATTGCAATGATATAAGGTTACTTAGCATCATTGAAAACTTAGCGGGGAGGACGACACAAGAATTGTGCCTAAGTCAGTTGCGGGTTGACATTCGATAAAAACGAACGCAATTTAAGTACAAAGAACACCAAACAACCTCCTCACACTCAAAAGATGTTCATATTTCCAAAACAATTAGTCTCACTACTCAGACTTAGCAAAGCCTATCAAAATTCTCATTCGGGCAATTTTTCAAACATTTAATATGCATAATTTTAAACTTCATGAGTCAATTCGAATGTCATGTGTTTTGCCCTCCCAATTTGAGTAAAGTGATGGGAATTGTAGTTTCCCACCTCACTATGTACAATCAACAATTATCATAAATAATTCCCTCTCCCCCTCCCCCCCCTCCCTTATATATATATATATATATATATATATATATATATATATTCTACTACTTAAACTAAGAGAAACATAGAAAAAAAAAAGAAAACAAAGAAGACCAAGGGTGGGGGAGGGGGGGGGATTGTTACATGGGAGTGGGAGACGAGGAGAAGAACGAGTTGGGGTGGGGATTCTTACCCGTCAGGGGTGAAGGGAGGAGGGCAGCTAACCAGAAAGACCGAGAAAGTGATAGGGAGAATGCGTGGGGTTAGGGTTGGAGACTATCGCACGAGAGAGGGGGGAAAAAGAGTTTAAGTTAATATCAAACATGGAGAAAAGAAAAGAAAAAAAAAAGACAAAAACGGGGAAAAAACAAAAAGTCCTGCGCCATGGACGTGCTTTACTGTCCGCGAAAATTGGTCAGCATAGCTGGCTCGTCTATTTGCGCACGCGGGCGTAGCCGCGGCCCAACTGGCCGTTTTTCAGCTTTGTGATTTTAGCCACTTTTTGCCTTTCTTCTTGATTTCTTGACCTTGCGTCATTCCGAATTGCATAATATCATTCCTGTATCATTTCATAATTATGTCAACACTTTAAAAAAATCAAATCAAACTAAGAAAAAAAGAAACATACGAAAATTGAGTTGCCTTCCAATAAGCGCTCAAATTTAATAGTAAAATGAATTGCAACAACAACATGGGTTGCCTCCCAGGAAACGCCTGATTTAACATCGTGATATTACTCGGGCTATCCCTTATCAAAGATCCTTCAAGTACATGGTCGAGATCACTTTATCTTCCTCAAACATGCCTTGATAGTGTTTTAGCCTTTGCCCATCAACTTTGAACTTGTGGGAGCCATCTTCCTATGCAATCTCGACGGCTCCGGTGGGATGCATCTCTACCACACGAAATGGCCCTGACTATCTTGACTTCAACTTTCCCCAAAACATCTTCAATCTTGAATTGTATAACAATACCACATATCCAGATTTAAAATTTCACTCTAGAATATTTTTATTATGCATCATCTTCATTGTCTCCTTGTATAACCTTGTTCTCTAAAAAGCATGGTAACGAAACTCATCAAGCTCGTGCAACTCTGTGACTCTACTTGTACCCGCAACTTCCATATTGAGATTCAGTTGCCTCAAGAACTCACTTGCAAAATCTAATCCTTAGATAGTATGTAATTGGGAATTTCACCATCCAAAACAAATATGATAGTTTGAGGAACCTGTATTTCACAATATATCTATGTGAGAGCTGCAGGAACCTGAAACACAGGGATCTAAAGAATAGAATTCTAAAGATTTCAATGGGCTTGCCTCTTAAATGATGGCAGCACTAAAAATCTTTAGGGAGAGCATACATGCCATATATGCCAAATGATAGGTTCCTTAAAGTCTAACCATTCATTTGGCCTTGACATACCCATTCTCAGTCTTTGTCAGCCAGATATGGACACTGAATCCTTCACGATATGCACTATATTAACTGAACTTCGAAATATTCGTAGCAGGTACATATCCTTTTTTATACTTATACTTAATAACAAGTATATGAATCAAAGGGATGTGGGATCTCAGTGTTGAAACTGACTTCGCACCACTTTATACGTGACATAGTTTGAAAAACTTTACTCTCAAGATCCAAGCTATCAGGACATACCACTAGCTAACTGAAATATATCTCGATAGAAAATTTGAGCCTGCACGCCAAAAGATCAATATTTATATATATATTAAACCCTCAAAATTCCCAGTCTACACTCCAAGAGACAGAATCCCAGTTTCCTCACACTTTAGGCAAAACAGAACAAAACCTGCATAAGTATTAGGGGTGGTAAACGTGCGGGTTGGACTGAACTTGGGCGGGTCATGATGGGTTAGGTCAACAAACGGGTCATTGCCCAACCCAGCCCAAAGTGTACTTGGGCTAAGATGGGTTGGGTCAATATGGGCTAAACAATATGTCATAGTCCAACCAGCCCAACTTGACCCATGTTTTAGAACCATGCTCATCTTGCATAAAAAAACTTTTTACGGAACCATGCTCATCTGAGCCCACTGAATTTATAGTGTTTCCTTAAGGAATTTAATCCCCTCCTAGTACCCAAGGTTATGGATTATTTCCTCCCAGGATAGAACGAATTACATACTGGTGTAGTGGTGCTTCAAACCCCAGTATTTCGGTGAACACAAAGTTCGGTAGCAAATCACACTTACTTTCTTTGAAGTTAAAAAATATGCAGAAAAAGGAGGAGAACTCAGAAATTCGTATGGAAAATCTGAGAGAATGGACTTGTATTTATAGCCAATGTTGGGCTGAAAACTGAAGAGGTACAACTATTCAGAATGGTTGTTTATGCAAAACGGCCATAGCATAAATGTCATAACATAAATGACTATTTACTCAACAATAAACCGGAAAAATTGAAGAGGGAGGTTAATTTTCAGTTACAAAACTGAAAAACGGAAAACTAATAACGGAATTGGATTTAATATTAATATTCTGTTATTAAAATATATATTTAATAACATTTCTGTTAATATAATATTAACAAATAAATTTGGTCCAAAAAACTAATCAATCAATCATTTGACCAAATCCCAATAAGCCGAAGTCGAAGGCGAGCGAGCGACGACGGCGCGAGGCTTGCCTTCTTCTCAACTCTTTAAGAACTAGAAGAAAAGCAATTGCTTATATACCCATTAAAAACCTCTTTCTCTTCCAATATGGGATAATATCCCTTCATCAAGGAGGGAATCTCAAATGAAACTCAAATATCTAATTTTCCTCCATTTCTCATTCACCCTCTTTTAAGCTACATTAAGCTTAATAACACAAAAATCCCCCCCCCC
>ML386774.1:21833-34046 GCA_005239525.1 Nicotiana knightiana | reverse complement strand
GAATGGCCATATCACGAAAATATGCATGAAAAACTGTGTGATTCGCAAGCAAGGATTAATTGCATCTGGATAAGTAGGTTTCCCGTTGAACTTTCCGTAGTGAACTTATGTCGGATATACTCGGTCAATCGGTAGATTTGATATCTTTGAACTGTCAAACGTTGGTGTATACTTAGACAACTATAAGTCACACAACCAACCCTTAACCGTCTTTGGTTCTCATTGTTGTGTTCGTTCCAGCCATGAACACCGCATGATTTCATAAGTGCGTAGAGAACTGGCCTAACAAATTCTCCTTGAAGCGGCTAACACTTCACACTTACATAGGTGATTCCTAAACGTGTTATCCCGTAGATACACTACTTGATATATCCCGTATCAAATTCAGAAATCGTTAAAAAGCCTTAATGCTTTATCCTTGGTACTGAACATTGTCTTATCACGAGAATGGACCAAAATTTTAGTTGACAATGTTGAACCGTAATTAATGACTTTGTTTGATCTCCTTGAACCTAGATCTTGTGATCTCCAGTCTTCTAGGTAGAGTTACTGCCACAATGACTTGTTCTCGGCCATAGTCTCATTCCCCTTGATGATTTCTCAACTACCTCTCTAGTTAGGCGTTTTGTAAGTGGATCCGACACATTATCGCTTGACTTTACATAGTCAATCGTGATTTTCCTCTAGAGAGTAATTGCCTAACGATTTTATGTCTTCGTCGTATATGACGAGATTTACCGTTATACATAACGCTCCCAGCCCTTCCAATTGCCGCTTGACTGTCGCAATGTATGCATATTGGTGGCAATGGTTTGGGCCAAAATGGGAATGTCTTCCAAGAAATTTTGGAGTCATTCAGCTTCTCCACCGGCTTTATCTAAGGCTATGAAATCAGCCTCTATTGTAGAGCGGGCAATACAAGTTTGTTTGGCCGACTTGCAAGATATCGCTCCTCCCCCAATAGTGAATACATATCCACTTGTGGACTTAGAATCAATTAAATCGGTAATCCAATTTGCATCACAATTGTGATGATCCAAGGGGTCATTTTATGAATTACCGTTCTATGCATATTAGCTATAAAAAGACTAATTTTAATTACCTCGATTTGTGTGCGCAGTTCGGGCGTTTAGAAAGAGCCTACTCTGATACCAATTAATAGTTTCTATGAGTCCACCAAACAGTAGAGATACCTGGTCCTCTACTAGTTCCCATAGAGGAGTACACTAAGAAAGCAAGTAAAAGAGACAAGGGATTTTTACGTGGAAAAATCCCACTCAAGGAGGAAAAAACCACGACCTACACTCGTATGATTTCAACTTCACTAACTTGTAATCTAAACTATTACAAGACACTTTGTAATGTACTTCTTACAAAGACTTCAACTTACTAACTTGTAATCACTATTACAAGCCACTTTGTCACTCTCTAGTTACAAAGACTTTTTACTCGTGACTACACTAGTCAGTACAGAAACACAAGAGGTTTATGTTGAGAGATTCCTAACAAGATGCTTCTACAAAAGCGAGTAGGATACAATGAAAACAAAATACAAGATTAGCACTCAACTAAGGATACTAACGACACAAGGTGGAACTGGTTCTTCTTAGTGGAGTTGTCTTCTTGCTCTTGAAACACTTGAATCTTCAATGCTAGAGACCACTTTAATGCTTGAGAGAATGTTCTTAGTAATTTCTCAAGTGAATGTTCTTGTTTGTTTTCAAACAAGATATTAAAGATCTTGGCACACTCCAAGGAGGATGTCCCATATCTTGAGAGTACACTTCACTACCAATGGGAAGTGACTGCTGCACTGTTACTGCACTGTAGCGTGTACAGTTGCAGGCAGTCACTTTTCTGTCACAACTTTTTACAGCTGTAGAGTTGACCTGTACTATCGTCTGGGAGTCTGTCAAGGGATCAGGTCCCTCAGCTGTTCTTTATAAGTTCAACAGTGCACTGTCCAGAAATCTTTGAGTTAAAGCTAGCTAGTTGTGCTGTCTACAAATCAGGTCCTTTATCTGGTTCTTCACATAAAAGTTTGTTAGATCATCAAAATAGAATACAGCCCATCAATCTTAGCAATTTCATTGTATTGCATCAGTTAACTTCCAGCATTGCTCAACACCTTCACTAAGCGTTCAGCTTCGTCCACCAAATTCGGATACATGGCAGTACACATGACAGACTTGTCACCTGAAACCCGTAATGACTGAGAAAGCTGGACCCCTTCTCTGAAATAACCTCTATATCCGTAATAAGCATTTTAATCTCCTCTTTCAAAGGCTGCAAATAGCTCATAGTCTCCCAATTGAGAGAATATAGTCTCTTTTTTCCATGAGTGATCAGCCTCCCCGTCCCCGCATTCGGCTACTATAAGACTATGTGGTTCATTGAGCTGAAGGAATTCAGTTTTTGCTTCAATGATCTTATTTTTGGCTGTCTGGCCAATAGAACTGTCATGTTTATCTCCTTCCATCGCTACGCCACTGCTTGCATCACCTTGCTTCACACCTTAATTGTGAGACTCCTGCATTGTAATATTGGATATTGGATGCTAAAATTACTTATGTGAATTCAAATTTAATTTTCATTTTACTAAATTCATAGATGTTTGATATTTTTTTAATTCCCCGTAAATAGTGTGCTTCACTAGTGTGTGCTTTTCTTCTCATTTTTCGCTTCAAGCCCTATGGACTTAGTCACTTCAAGCCCCAGGACTTTGTCATTTTTTTTTGCGCTTTTCGCTTTATGAAACATAGTCTTGCTCTTCCAAGAATACTATTGAAAGATAGAGTTTCCTACCATATCTAGGAAGTTTTCCCATAAGAAACACCCAAGGGTGCGGCCTAATGAGTCAAAGAAATAAGCGGAGAACCATGAGGTCTCATGTTCAAATTCTAACGGAGATAAAAAAATACTTGGTGATTCTTTTTATCTGCCCAAGCCTTGATGGATAGAGTTAAATGATATGTGTTGATCAGAGATAACAGATACTCGATGGAATCAGTGTTGTCAAAAGCGAAATGCTCTAAAAAGCGCTACAGGTTTATTGGTGCTTTAAGCGCAAAGCGCAATTAAAATGTGGGTTACTTAAAAAAAGGTGCGATGAAGGGTAAAAATTAAATATATATGTAATTCAAAGAAAAAGAGTAACAAATTCACTCATGATGTTTTACTTAACAACCAATACACTTATTTGTTGATTACTATTGTTGTTTAACTCATGGGGAATAAGGCACACGCCTTAGTGCCTTGCTTACACTGACGCGCATATTAAGTGAGGCGAAGCACGCTCCCTAACTTTTCTGAGCTTCAGAGCTTAAGCGCGTCTTAAATGAGCCTTTGACAATACTAGACGAAATAGTCGAGGTGCGCACATGCCAGTCCGCACACAACCGCCATGAAAGAAAAAGTCGCCATAAGATCAAGCTAATCCTACACAAGTAAATGATTCAACCTATCTTATTTGCTAGTACATTTTGCTCTTACATTAGTCCTAAGATGCTAGGTAAACAACTCCTAACGCCCTCTCACAATTATTATGAATGAACAACCCATCTAAGATGTTAGGTAAATGACCTATATTTTTGCTGCACAAGTGGCTCCTTTTAACTCGTTTTTTCATAACCAAGAAATTCACGAAGGCTATTGGCGCACAATTCGGTACTCGATGGATGATGTTCCCGCTCTTTTACCATTCTTCACTAAAATACATGGCTTTTGGCTATGGCAAGGTTCGAACCCATGAAGTCGCCTAATCCACACAGCACCTACTGCACTCTTACCACTATACTAAAGTCGTCAAGGACGGATCCAACATATAATAACTACGGGTTCCCGTGAATCCAGTAGTTTTGTTTAGATTATGTATTTGTATTGAAAAATTCATTAAATGTATAAAAATATTTATCTTGAAATCCACTTCGTTAATCCAGTTACTATTCTATATTAACTTGAAGTTCTTTAGAAACCAATAAACTTAAAATTTTAAATCCGCCTCTAAAAGCTATAGGGGCCAAATGGCATCTTTAACTATTAACACTCACTTTCCTCCACACTATCATTGGGTTCTTTGTATTCCATCATCTACCAATTACTAATGAATATTTATCATCGCCTTCAACTACAAAATATTCCTAACCCAATTTAAACTAAGAAAATTTTTCCTTATTACTTGGAGGCTACCCTAAAAGGCTAAAACCCTAATACATGCCTATGTAAAAGGACAACATATTTTGAAAATTCCTCATATAAAACCAAACTGATTGGACAAACCAAAATAAAACTAAATCCACAAAAAGCAAAAGACAGGTTGATCCTGAATATTAAAAGGAAATATTTTCTATTTTGTCGACTTGGCAAGAGGAAGAAGACATACTTGGTTTTGTTGAAGAAAAAATAATAACAATGGCTGCTGTTTCGGTGTTTCTCAGAATTTCAGGTTTTGTATATTTATGGTGAATTTTGGAGCGAAATTCAAAAATAGCCATCTTTACAAGTGGTCATTCAAAAGTAGCCACACTTTTAAAAGTAATCAAAATTTAGCCACTTTTTATGTAAAGATAAATTTGAACGAAAACATTGTTCAAAATCCGGAAAATAATACTGGAGTTCCAGCATAAGTATACTGGAACTCCAACATATTATGCTGGAGTTCCAGCAAAGTATACCGGTCCAGTATAATATGTTGGAAGTTCATACACAGATGCTCGAATCTCCAGTATATTATGCTAGAACTTTCCGCGTGTTGGAGTTCCAGCATAATATGCTGAAAGTTCATACGCAGGTGCACCGAACTCCAGTATATTATGTTGGACCGGTCTCTGTTACAGCAAAACAGTTGCTATTTTTCAATGACTTGGCAAACGCTGACTGTTTTTGAATGACCTGTCCGAAAACTGGCTAGCCCATACTATTTTTACTAAATTTTGTCACTAATTGGGTCTTCTTCTAGCTACTCGTGAAATGAGCTGATCCAAACACTAGTGTTATATTGGGTTTGTGTATTTTTACATGGTTAATTTAGTAGGGAAACGATACTAGGTAGCCACTTTTAAGTTGTTATTTAAAATATATTCACAGTTTATAATATATTTAAAGATTAGCTTGTTCTCAAACTTTAAGACATAGACACTACGTCCTAAAGTTTAAACCTCAAGATTCAAGCTTCAGGATATCGTGTCCTAAAGTTTGAGATTTATGTCCAGAAATTCGAATCTTACGTCCTGAATTTTCAATTAGCAGTTCAAAAATTCTGAATATTTAGTCCCGAATTTCAAATAAGCAGTTCAGAAATTCGGAATACTTGGTTCTGAATTTCAAATAAGCAGTTGAGAAATTCAGAACACTTAGTCCTGAATTTCAAATTAGCATCTCAAAAATCCAGGATATAAAAATTCAAGATACTTGATCCTGAAGTTTGAACAAATTGACTAATCTTTAAAAATATTATAAATTGTGAATATAGTTTAAATAGCAGGCCTAAAAGTGCACTTTGCCCTTAATTTAGCCACACTAAGCGCAGTCTTTTGTTAACTCACGAAGGCAAGAACTAATTTTTTCGAAACAAAAATGTATACGAGAAAAATACATTGAAACAAAGAAAATAGGAATCAAATCGACTAACGTACAATGATAGACACAAGTAATTTTTTTAATGAGAGTTTGAGAATGAAACTCTTGATTTGTTTTTATAAAAATTTTCATATTAAAGAGTGATACTGAATTATGAATTTCAGTAAAAGAACTGTTGAATTTTTCAATGTTGTAAAAATAATACGACATTCTTAACTCATCCTACATTTAAATGAACATATAACAATAACTTAAAAAGATGCAGGAGTAAATGTACAAACACACCAAATTTGTCTTTGCTAACAAATGTTTGATGTCCTCTATTAATGTAATTTGAATACTGAAAGAAGGAAATAAATTACCTTTCTTTACCCTATGGATTAATAAAACATCAATATGTTTTGTGGTATAATCACAACCGCACGAATCACGGCCAGTTCACAAGTATATATACAAATATATAGAGAGAAATTCGTCAAAAAAGTCGTCTCTTTCCTTTTCCCGCTATCCCCTTAGGGATATAATCTTACTTTTTGAAGCGAGCTACTTTAACTGCCAAAAGAGCGGGGCAACTCGAGTTAGACGAGAGGCAGGGATGTAATTTCAAAGAGGCTCGATCGGACTCAAGAACCGGACAGAAAACAGGCCTCACTATGATACCTCGTACAAGTTCTAATTAATGACCTGAAAGAAGTCACTAGCTTCTTGCTCCCGATCAGTCGCAATCGCACTTCTGTTCATGTCATATGAAGATGGAAATTATGTCAAGGAACTATTTACTAGAAACTACTTCAGCTTCGAGGTATGCCATCATGCCGACAAGGGTGGTGGTAGCATATAAGCTATCGGTTTGGCCAAAATTTAGTAACTTTTGGCTCGGACTCTATACATATGTTTAAAAAACTACTCGCTCTGTTCATTTTTAGTTTAAAAATAAATTTTTATTTATACTTAAGGAACAATAATTTAAATTTCTTGTTTTGTCTTTAGCATTAATATAATTACTCATTCCAAATTATTTTTCATATTCATTAAGACTATACACCAATTAATATGGGCATCATGATAAATTATGCACTTTATTTATTATTTTGTTAAGGAGCGTGAAAAGTCCAAAGTGGACAACTAAAAGTGAACGAAGGGAGTGCTAAATATGTACAAATATTAAATTTTGAACCCAGTAACTCAAATAGCTAACAAAAGTATTAGCTGTATCAGAGAGATGATTACCCCCAAAAGAGGTTACATACGGGATTTGATCATCAAGTTCACCATTAATAAAAGGGTAGCATGATGCACGAAACATTCCGCATTCACGCAGGGTCTGAGGAAGGACCGCATCTCAAGGGCTATGATGCAGACAGTCTATTCTGATGCAAGCATTATGGCTAATTTTACGACTCGAACCCGTGACCTATAGGTCACAATCGTTGTTTCAAGGCTCCCATCCAGCAGCACCATTAGTAGCATATGAAATTGCAGCGACAGCCATAAGCTTTGTTCCATATTTTGTAGTTTGAAGCAATTTGAGGACAGGATTTATTAATCCAGCATTCAGTGTGGTCTTTGCAAAAAGCACTCATCAAACAATTGTAGCATAACGCGACAGCAAGGGATCATCAAACAATTGTAGCATAACGCGACAGCAAGGGAAGACATAATTGACGATCTCCAGGAAACCAATTGTTGGTTCTTGAAAAAGGAAAATGGGAAATAAAAGGGGAAGATAACAAGAAAATAAAAAGAGTATACTTGGAATAGATGTAAAAGGAATTGAAACTGAAAATTCTATGTTATTTTACTGTATTTGAACTACAATTTATAAGAGAAATACTAACTTAAAATACCTCAAAATCAGCACAACTGCTGAAAATAACAAACTCCTAAAGACTAGTTCACTCCTAAAGACTAGTTCAAATTCAAACTAAGTTAGTACAGCTCTTACGCTAAACCAGTAAAATGATTTTACTGAGAGCAGCTTCTAAAGCACATTTCGAATACTCCTTGCTTTTGAGGCTGTAAATTTTGAATTTGTGCCTTGTAAACCTTTAACTGGAAGCGACTTTATACGTAAATCTGCCAACTGATCTTTGGACTTGCAGTAAATCGAGTTCACTATTCTATTTTGTTTTGTAATCATGATTGTCAATAAAATAAATTGCCTCTTTTTGCGACTTCATTTGCATCTTGCCTTGAGACTTGCCAACTTTCTTCAGATTCGCATTTTCACTTAAGGCTTATCAACTCTCTTCCAGATTTTGTTTTTCTGAAATATTGGCAACTTCTTCCTTGCCTCATTTTTACATATGGCCTCAGTTGGAGGATTATCTGCACTTTATAGATTCTTTTGGCTCTATTCTTCATCTTCTATTGGATCATATGAGAAGTTTTTACCTCTCATTTTAACCTTTAAAATCTCAAGTCCAGTTGCATCATAAATGAAATAATGTTTATCTTCAAAGGATACTTTAAATTCCTTTTCCATTAGATGACCAATACTCAATAAATTTTGATCAATATCAGGAACATAAAGAACATCTGAAATTTTCTTAATACCTCAATTTGTTGCAATTGCAACAGTTCCTTTTCCTTTAGCAAGAATATAATCACCATTCTCAATTTTGACATTCTTATTTCCCATATACGTGAATTCTTTGAAAAGATTTCTGTCATATGTCATGTGGTTTGTACAACCACTATCAATTATTCAAAAATTAGATTTCTTGGTTGAAAGAAGAGTTTCCACAAACAAGTGTTCTTCTTCTTCATTGGCAACTTGGGCATCTACTTCATGCTTTTGAGATTTGCCTTTACAAATTACAGCTTCATGACCGAGTTGGTTGCAAATTTTGCACTCTGCATCTTGCCTCTTCCAATATTTGAAATGGTGGATGACCTTTTTTGCCACAGTGTTGACAAGCAGGGTATTTTTTTTTTTTTTTTTTTTGCATTATTACCCTAGCTTTGAGTTTTGTGGTTGGCTATCAAGGCATCTTGGATAGATCCTTTGTGTTTTTCAAGGTAGTTATGGATACTCCATATTTTTCAGGCACCATAACAAGAATTTTTCCAACAATGCTTGAATCTTTAAATTTAGTACCAAGCAACCTTAGCTTGTTAACAATGCCAAGAAACCGATCTGAGTATTCTTTGACGGACTCAGATTCTATCACTTTTTGCAACTATTCCCTTATTAAATTCAACACCTTCATGCCTCATATTCTTGCATCTCTTATATATTCTTCCTTCAAATAATCCCAAATTTCTTTTGCTGATTTGAGAGCCATAATTCTCGTGAAAATTATTGCAGACACACCAGCAAACAAAGTTGCTTTCGCCTTTGATTTCCTAGTTTCTTTTCCTTGTGACTCTTGATCTGGGCCATGGTGGGATTGTTAGGCAGCGGAAGAACATCACAATCCTCTTCCACGGACTCCCAAGATCTAAAGCCTTCAAGTAAGTCTTCACTCTCACTGCCCACACTTGTTAATTTTCACCATTAAAGAATGGAGGAGCCAATTGAAAAAAACTCGTTCCAGTCTCCATTTTACTGAAGAAAAGATTTTACTTAGGCCCCTTAAGAAGAAGTCTCTTGATGTTAATTGTTGATTCTTGAAAAAAGAAACTGGAGAATAATAGGGGAAGATAACAAGAAAATAAAAAGAGTATACTGGAATTATGTAAAAGGAACTAAAACTGAAAATTCTATGTTATTTTTTTGCATTTGGGCTACAATTTATAAGAGAAATACTAACTTAAAAGACCTAAAGAACAGTACAAAATCTACAGAAAATAACAAACTCCTAGAGACTAGTTCACTCCTAAAGATTAGTTAAAAATTATTTCAAATTCAAACTAAGTTAGTGCAGTAATTAACTCCTACGCTGAAACAATAAAATAATTTTATTAAGAGTAGCTTCTAAAGCATATTTCGAACGTTCCTCCTTGCTTTTGAGGCTGCAAATTCTGAATTTGTGTCTTGTAAACATTTAATTGGAAGTGATTTCGTACGTAAATCTGCCAACTGATCTTTGGGACTTATAGTAAATCGAGTTCACTTTTCTATTTTGTTGCATCTCATGATTGTCAATGAAATAAATTGGCTCTTTTTGCGGCTTCATTTGCATCTTGCCTTGAGACTTGCCAACTTTCTTCAGATTCGCATTTTCACTTAAGGCTTATCAACTCTCTTCCAGATTTTGTTTTTCTGAAATATTGGCAACTTCTTCCTTGCCTCATTTTTACATATGTCCCCAGTTGGAGGATTATCTGCACTTTATAGATTTTTTTGTCTCCATTCTTCATCTTCTATCGAATCAAATGAGAAGTTTTTACCTCTCATTTTAACCTTTAAAATCTCAAGTCTAGTTGCATCATAAATGAAACAATGTTTATCTTCAAAGGATACTTTAAATTCCTTTTCTATTAGATGACCAATACTCAATAAATATTGATCAATATCAGGAACATAAAGAACATCTGAAGTTTTCTTAGTACCTCAATTTGTTGCAATTACAAAAATTCCTTTTCCTTTCGCCAGAATATAATCACCATCCTCAATTCTGACTTTCTTATTTCCCATAGACGTGAATCTTTTGAAAATATTTCTATCATATATCATGTGGTTTGTACAACTACTATCAATTATCCGAAAATCAGATTTCTTGGTTGAAAAAAGAGTTGCCACAAACAAGTGTTCTTCTTCTTCATTGGCGACTTGGGCATCTGCTTCATGCTTTTGAGATTTTCCTTTGCAAATTACATCTTCATGACCAAGTTGGTTGCAAATTTTACACTTTGCATCTGGCTTCTTCCAATGAATGACTTTTTTTGTCACAGTGCTGACAAGGCGGGGTAATTTTTCTTTGCATTATTACTCTTGCTTTGAGTTTTGTGGTTGGATATCAAGACTCCTTCAACCATACCATCTTGCCTCATCAGCCTCCTTTGCTCTTGTACCTGCAATGTATTTAACAATTCTGCCAAATTAATCTTGGATGGATCCTTTGTATTTTCCAAGGTAGTTATGGATACATTATATTTTTCAGGCGCAGTAACAAGAATTTTTTCAAGAACTCTTGAATCTTTAAATTTAGTACCAAGCAACCTTACCTTGGTAACAATTCCAAGAAACCAATTTGAGTATTCTTTGACGGTCTCAGATTCTTTCATTTTCTGCAACTCGAATTCCATTATTAAATTCAACACCCTTGCCTCGTATTCTTTCATCTTCTGTATATTCTTCCTTCAGATAATCCCAATTTTTTTTAACTGATTTGAGAGTCATAACTCTTGTGAAAATTATTGCAGACACACAAGCAAACAAAGTTTCTTTCGCCTTTGATATCCTGAGTTTCTTTTCCTTGTGACTCTTGATTTGGTCCATGGGGAGATTGTTAGGCAGCGGAAGAATATTATAATCCTCTTCCACAGCCTCCTAAGATCTAAAACCTCCAAGTAAGTCTCCATTATCACTGTCCACACTTGGTAATTTCCACCATCAAATACTGGAGGAGCCAATTGAGAAAAACTCGTTTCAGTCTCCATCTCACTCAAGAAAAGATTTTACTTAGGTCCCTTAAGAAGAAGGCTCTTGATACAATTGTTGGTTCTTGAAAAAGAAACTGGGAAATAACATGGGAAGATGACAAGGAAATAAAAAAGAGTATACTATAATAGACGTATAAGGAACCGAAGATGAAAATTCTATGTTATTTTACTGCATTTGTACTACAATTTATAAGAGAAAATAACTTAAAAGACCTAAAAATTAGCACAAAATCTGTTGAAAATAACAAACTTCTAGAGACTAGTTCACTCCTAAAGACTAGTTCAAAATTATTTCAAATTCAAACTAAGTTAGTGCAGTAAATAACTCTTACGCTGAAACAGTAAAATAATTTTACTGAGAGCAGCTTCTAAAGCATATTTCGAACACCAATCATAAGACAACGACAATTTTACAAGGGCGGGTCAAACACTCTTTCCCTTCTACATATCTGAGAATTAGGATAGAAGTTTAGTAGAACGCCTGTGTGCCTCCTTCTCAAGCCGATGGCTATAATATTAGTATGGTATTTTCATAGCTTCTCATCCGCATATTCTTTTACTATATGTTGTTTCTCTCGTTTTGATTATTCTATCGCCTTATCTCCTTATCATGCAGTTGTTACAACTTGTTGTTTCTACCCCTTTTTATTTTTCTTTGAGTCGGGAGTCTATCAGAAACAATCTTTCTACCTTCATAAAGGTAGGAGTAAGCTCTGCGTACATCCTACCTTCCCCTGATCCCACTTGGTGGGATTACACCGGATATGTTGTTGTTGTAATCAATATCACATAACTTCAAGTTTCCTATTTTGCAAAAGAAACTTTTTCTAGAAGAACTATGAATGGGAAGGATGAAAGCGAGTCAGTATGCTAATTCCACTTTTTTGAGAAAATCGATTTTTGGGTATCTAGGCATGGTTTATGCCATGATCAGTATAGGTATTCTTGGATTTCTTATTTGGTCTCATCATATGTTTATTGTGGGCTTAGACGTTGATACATGTTCCTACTTTACCGCAGCTACCATGATCATAGTTGTCCCCACTGGAATCAAAGCCTTTAGTTGGATCGCTACTATGGGGGGGG
>ML386774.1:10079-21103 GCA_005239525.1 Nicotiana knightiana | reverse complement strand
GGTATTTGTTTTTTATATAATGAAGATGTTGTATAAATAGAGGAGATGGGTGGGGGGGGGGGGGGGGGGGGGGACGAGCGAAGACGTGTCGAAGTGAAAGCCCCTGGCATTATTGAACGTAAATCTGTGCACGAGCCTATGCAAACAGGGTTAAAATCAGTAGATAGGCTGGTTCTTATAGGTCGTGGTCAACGAGAACTTATAATCGGGGACCGACAAACTGGAAAAACTGCTACTGCTATTGATACCATATTAAATCAAAAGCAACTGAACTCAAGGGCCACCTCTGAGGGGGGAGTTGGACGGTCGTTCCGCTCTTCGAGACTTTCTTATTATTTTTTCGTTAAAAATGACAATGAGCAAGAGTTGACAATTGATAACGTAAGTAAATATAGATTACATGTAATCCCACAAAAAAGCGCATCGATTGTGATGCAGACCTCTCCATAGCATCTTACGATATTATAAAGTATAAGGCCCCATTGGGGAGTGTAAAAGCACAATCAGCCTAAATCTAGACGACTCTAAGTTTTTTTTCTTGATCAAGGATAACTCCAAGTTTCTTATTACCAATTTAGCTTAAATCTCAAGTCCTGAAGCGAGACCCAAAACAAGTTGAACGTTTCGCTCGCTTAGTAAGGCGCTTCAGTATTGTCATCAAGTCTCTAAGGCATACTTTTCCTTTCCAATGAGTGTAATCCTAAAGAAGCGACACTAAACAATTGGTTATCCTCTAACATTTCAATCTTAAACAATTGCCAAAAGCCGGGTTGTCGTTGTATGTGACAGTATCACTGACATTTTCTTGCACTCTTCCTTCCACCTTAAACCTCAAACCTCAAATTGATTATCCTATGATCAACCATTAGTTATAACAAACTAACATAGTTTAAGATTGAATGGTTAAGCAAAGAATAACATATATATAAGAAATCCAAAATCCTTTAATAGAGATTTACTATTCGGTATCAATCAAAAAGCCAAATGGGATAAGCACGTTTTTTTATGATGGTGGTATTTGGGCCACTTTGCGCGCAGTGGCGGAGCTAGAGACCGAGATACGGGTATGGACGAAATCAGTCATTTTGGTTCAAACTCTGTATTTGTTTTAAGAAAATCACCTAATACGTATAACGGTATGAGTTATTAATTTAGAACCCAATAAATTAAATATACTAGAATCTTGAACTCATAAGTTTTAAATCCGGGCTCCGTCTCTCTTTGCGTGCACCTCAACTATTCAATCGGATACCTAATACCTCTAACGGGGTACTTTATTACCATCCATCAACCACCGCATAAATTTCCTTTTTGCAAAAAATTTCCCGTTCAAACTTGCGAAATCCTCTTTTTGTCTTTAATTTTCAAACAAGTTAAGGATTGACCATAAGTCTCTTTAAAGGGAAATCCAAAAAGAAATAAGAAACATGCTGTAAAGATCCGGCTGGTCATTTTTAGCAATTACGTCCGGTTCGGCAGTTTGAGATCACTAGTAGCTTCACACAATGTATTACGACTGCCTCCATCATCAGTTCGGGTTTTTGAGAAGTTCGGAAAGGATTTTTGGGACTGACTCTCGTTTGAGAAGCTCGAAGTTGGAAGAATTGATCAAGGTTTGACTTTTGAGTATTTGACCTCGGATTGGAGTTTCGATAGTATTGATAGGCTCGGATGGTGATTTTGGACTTGGGCGTGCGTCCGAATTTGGATTTGGAGGTCCGTAGGGTAATTTGAAGCATTTTGGCGAAAATTGGAAAGTTGAAGTTTTGGAAGGTTGAGAAGTTTGAACAAGAGTTGATTTTGGTGATATCAGGGTCAGAATGGGATTCTGAGAGTTTGAACAACTTTGTTATGTCACTTGGGACTTGTTTTCAAAATTTGACGTCATTCCAGATTGATTTGTTAGGTTTCGGCGCAAGTTGTAGAAGTTGGAAAATTTGAAAGTTCATGAGTTTGATTCATGGTGTGATTCGTAGTTTCAACGTTGTTTGATATCATTTGAGACCCCCAGCGTGTCTGTGTTAGGTTATGGGACTTGTTTGTGTGTTTAGATGGGGTCCCGGGGGCCTTGGGTGTGTTTCGGATGAGCTACGGGCCAATTCCTCCTATTTTGGATTGCTGATTCTGCTGGTGTCTGGTGTTCTTCATCGCGTTCGCGATGAAATGATCGCGTTCCTGTAGTGTATTTGGAGGTAGGAAACATTTTTCCCTTCGCGTTCGTGAAGTTTGGAAGACTTTTGCTTTTGCGTTCGGGCTCACAGGTCCGCGATCGTGCAGAGTTAAGGCGGATTTGGGGCATCGGGTGATTTCTCTTCGCGTTCACGTTCGCGAGTGCACAGACGCGTTCGCGAAAAGTCTGGGTTTTTGTTCACCACATTCGCGAGCTCGCTGTCGCGTTCGTGTAGAACGACTTTGGCATCCTTCATTTTTCTTCTTCGCGATCGCGAGTGTTGTTCCGCGATCGCGATGCATTAACATCTAGGCACAATATAAAACTTCATTTCGAGGGTTAGCCATTTTTATCATTTTGGGATTTGTAGACCTCGACCTAGGAAGACTTTTCGTGGGGTTTTCATTGGGGTAAGTGTTCTTTACCCGAATCTTATCATATTTCATGAATCCATTGCTATTTTCATCATTTAATTGGTGAATTAAGTTGAGAATTTGGGGAAAATTTATAAAATCTTTCGAAATGTAAAATGATGATTTGAGGTACGAATTGGTATCGTAATTTGATAATTTTAGTATGGTTGAACTCATATTGGAATGGGTGATCGGGTTTTGTAAATTTCATTGGATTTTGAGGTGGGGGCCCGTGGGGTTGACTTTTGTTGAGTTTTTACAAATTGTATAAGGATCATAGCTTTGTTAATTGAAATTATTTTCTCTTGCATTGTTTAATGTATTTAAGTCATCTTTGGCTAGATTGAGCCGAGCGGAGGTGAAGTTTTAAAGGAAAAGCTAATTTGAGTATTTATTTGGCCGAATTGAGGTAAGTGTCTTGCCTAACTTTCTGGGGGGGGGGGGGGGGGGGGGGACCACCCCTTAGGAATTGAATTAATTATGCTATCTTGTTATGTGAAAGTCGTGTACGCAAGGTGGCGATATGTGGTATTTGACCGGTTTAGATTGCCTAGTGTCCTCCCATGCCTTTAATTGAATTGTCATAACATGTGATATCTCGTTGTTAATCTACTCGTACATGCTTTATTTGATGTTATTAGCACCTACTGTACTTCTTACTCATTTTTTGGCCTTATATACCCTAGTTGAAGTTATTGCCTTCCTTGTTGTCTTGTTACCTATTAATTGCTTTAGTTTTTTCTATGTATTTGTGCTTATCTGCTACCTGTCCTAATTGTTGTGATTGCATACTTAGTTATCACGCACTTTACCTGCCCTGTCTTTTTGTAAAATTTGTTGTATTCCTTCGGGTTTTACGTGGTTCCTTCGTTGTTGTGTATTTATACCTTGATTGTATAAACTCTTATAAATGGAGTTATTGAATTGTTGTTGTTGATTTAAATTATTGTAAGGGGGATCGGATCGCACGCCGCAACAGGTGAAATAAGAGAGGTGGTGATATAAGGGAGGATATTTATATTGTGATATTGTTATTGTACGATAGGATCGGGTTGTACGTCGCAACAAGTAACATAAGGATGGATTGTTATGGTAAAATAAGGTGGATTATGATATTGATATTATATGATGGGATCGGGTTGCGCGCCGTAACATACTTTGTTTATTGTCATGATATTGATATTGTACAGAGGGATCGGGTTGCGCGCCGCAACATACTTTGTTTATTGTCATGATATTGATATTGTACAGAGGGATCGAGTTGCACACCGCAACAGGTGAAATAAGGGTGAATTGATATGGTGGAATAAGGGTGAATTTTGATATTGATATTATATGATGTGATCGGGTTGCGCTCCGCAACATATTTGTTGTTTGTATTCCCTGTTTGTTGCATCTACTTTGGTTCTTTCGTACGAGACTGTCACAACCCGATTTCGGAGTCGTGATGGTGCCTGTAGTGGAACCAGGCAAGCCGCCCCTTTTATCTAAGCTAAATTCAATTTCCAGTAAAAATACAATTTTAAATAAAATTATTGATAATACTAAGAGTCTGAAGTTTAAAAACAATATTTGAAACAAAAATTAAAATTTCCAACCCCGGATCCGGCGTCACTTAGTCATGAGCTGCTATATCATAAAATGAAGAAATAGACAACATAGTCATAAAATAAGTGCAACAGATGGAATAAGGAAGAGAAGACGAGGTCGCGATCGCTAGCTGCTACTTCGACAACTCTAATGAAAACTCTGACAACTGCTCAATATCCACTACCGGGTCCCGGTGTACTTGGGTCTGCACATAAGGTGCAGGGGGTAACGTGAGTACACCAACTCAAAAGTAACGGACCCAAACTATGGTCTGAGAGGTAATGACGAACAAAACCTCAGGATATACAATAAACAGTATACCGAAATTAGACATGCTAACAGTTTATCAGAATGAGTAAATATGCCAAGTATGCCAGTATACTCTACATGCCACCATGGGAAATATATGCATGAAACCAGTATGGATATGCACATAGTGCTCACAACCCTCACTCAGCATTCCACTCAGTACCGTATATTGCTCTCAGGCCCAGGGAAAGTCTACCCCGAAATGTACATAATCATCGGTGACCGTAGTCACTCGGTACTGAGGAAAAAGGTCAATCCAGCCCCACGGAGAAAGTCCATCTCCGGAATACAACACTCGGACAAGATCCATGTCCAGGGACGATCCATCCCTCACATAACATCCATTTCGGACACGATCCATGCCTAGGAAAATCCATCCCTCAACATCAATGCGCGCACTAGGGGTGTAAAGACTCTGGAGGGGCCCTAGTGGCCCAAGCATTGTATCAAGCCAAAGAAGGCATGATTAAAGTATCGCTGCGGTGTGCAATCCGATCTCATAACTCTCTCAATAACAGGCTCTCGGCCTCCCTCAGTCATTACTCTTCAGTCTCACTCACATGGATCACAGATGCATCCATCATCCCGAAACAATGATAATTATGCATATAATTAACAATACTGAGACTGAGATATGAAGTGATATGCTATAACAGGACTGAGTATATGAAATAAAATAATCACAAAATGAGACAGTAATATACAACCACTCGGGTCTCAGCATTTTCGGCGTGAAGCCTAGCATTTATACTTAACATGATTTCTAACAGGTTCACAATTACCACATTTACAGAAGCACAGATATCATCAGGGAATAATCACTAAGCGGTGCCATGGGATAACCCAGGCCACAAATACTCGGTGCACGCTCGCACGCCCGTCACTTGGAATGTGTGTCACCTCGATTATAGTCATAAATCATTTAGCTCGGGGTTTCTAACCCTCAGAACCAAGTTTGGAAATGTTACTTACCTAAAAACCGGCTAAAATACTATTCCGCAGTGCCTTTGCCTCTAAATTTGGCCTCCGAGTGCTCCAAATCTACCAAAAATCAGATGTATATCATTATAATATGCCAAGGAACGAACCCTAATCGAAATTTATCAAAAATACCGAAATTGGTCAAACCCGACCCCCAGGCCCCCGTCTCGGAACACGATGAAATTTACACCACAAAAATTATCATCCTCCCACGAGTCTATACATACCAAGAACACTGAAATCGGAGTCCAAATGACCCCTCAAATTCCCATTTTAAGGTCTCTAAACCACAAGCCCTAATTACCTATTTTAGCACTATTTTCCCCCAAATTTTCACCACTAGTCCGACTTTTAATCACATATAAACGAGTTTTAAGTCCAAAATCCTTACCTCAATGAAGAACTATCGATTTCCCTCTTCAAAACCCTTCAAAAGCTTCAAACTCGAATAGGAATGGTGAAAGAATGACCAAAATTCGCTAAGGGTTCTTTTTATAGGTTCTGCCCAACGATGACCGCACCTGCGGTCCCAGGTTCGCACCTGCAAGAATTCACTTAAAGGCCATTTTCGTACCTGCGACATATCCTCCGCACCTGCGACTCCGCAGGTGCGGTCCAAGTCTCGCACCTGCGACCTTTGCTGACCCAGCCAACTTCCGCATTTGCGGAGCCTTGTCCGCTTCTGCGGGCTCGCACCTGCATTCCCCCATCCGCAGGTGCGGAAACACCAGAAAGTTTCACACCAGCAACTTCAAAATGCCAAAAATCATGTTGTTACCCATCCGAACTCAACCCGAGGCCCTTGGGACCCCAACCAAAAATACAAGCAAGTCATAAATGATCACTCGGACTTAGTCGAACTCTCGGAACACCCCAAAATAACATCAAAACACCAAATCAACCCATGATTCAAGCCTAAAGATATTCAAACTTCTGAAATTCACCAACGATGCCGAAACTAACCAAACCTCGTCGGAATGATATGAAAATTTACACCCATATCCAGAATTAACTACGAACCTGCTCCAACTTCCGAAATTCCATTCCGACCCCGATAGCCTATTTTCCAATGCCGACCAGAAATCGCCAAAACTAACTTTTGCTAATTCAAGCCTAATTCTACACCGGACTTCAAAACTACATTCTGAACACACTCCTAAGTCCCAAATCACCTAACGAAGCTATCCGAGCCATAAAATCCGCATTCCGAGGTCGTTTACCTATAAGTCAACTCCCGATTGACTTTTCCCACTATTGGGCTCATTTTAGCGGCTAAGTGCCTTAATTCTCACCATGACCACTCTGAACCCGAGTCAACCAACCCAACGTCACACAAAAGAGATGAACCACACAAGCAACGAAGCCGAAATAGGGGAAACAGGCTAAACTCTCGGAACGACCGGTCGGGTCGTTACAGAGACTCTGAGAATTTGTATTTCCGGTTCTTCACTATTTTTTCGAGGATTGAGTTATTTCCATTGACTTATCGCCTTACCATAATTTCCTGAGTTCTTTTTCTAATACTATTATTCTGGTAAATTAATTTTCAAGATGAATTTACTACGTTGAGTCATTACCTCCTGTCCTGCTGAGTGTGTCAGTAATATAGTAATTTTAAATAAAAAAATTAATATCATACTGCCTTGTGTGACTTTTAAGTTAAAACTCGACGTATATTTTGGTATTTACCATTTCAAAGAGTTGTAATAATTTATTTCAATTGATTTCTCAACTTAATCTCCTTAGCATGTTTGAGATTTTTATTGGGAGAATGACACAGTTACCCACAAAAACAAAATTATTTACCCTAGTCTACCCATTTATTTTTCTACCCATCAAACTAATTAAATTTCCTACCCATAGTAGTTTTTGTGGGGAAATTTCTCCTTTTTCTCTAATTCTTTTTTATTTCTATGCTTCTTTTCTTTTTCCTTTTTTTGTTTCTTTTCTCCTTTTCTTTTTTCTCGTTTTCTTCTTACTTTTTTCTTTTTTCCTTTTCTAATTTCATTTTAACTTATTTTCTTAATATTATTTTTCTCTTCATAATCTAATTTCATTTACTGTTTTCACTATTTTTTATTATTCTTTTTATATAATAAGAAAAAATAACTGATATAGTAAATATTTGTTCACCTTTTTTTAATATAACTAGTATAATATACCTTTTTTTTCTTTCTCATTTTTTAAATTCAATTATTAAACTGAAATAATATCAGTTATCACTTGATCTAATTCACTGAATATCACACTGACTACTGCTGAGCATCATAAATTACATAATCAGATTCTAAGAATCAACACATGGCTGCCATGCAAAATTTGATCTCCTTCCTTACAAATATCAATACACACTCTCTCATTAGCAGTAATACAACCAATTATATAGCAAGAAAATATAATCTACAGCAACCAAATCTCCATATATACTAGTTAGAATAAAAATGATAATAAAATATTAAAAAATACAATAAAAGTATAAGTAGCAAAAAAGACTTCTAGTACCATGTGATACCAATATGGTATATATGCATACCAACAGAGCATATGATTGCTCTAGAATATTGCTACAACTATCTCCGACTATACTACTATACCAAAATATTAAAGGATGCAATAAAAGTATGATAAAATTACATGCTCGCATTGCAAGCAAAATATTCGCAAAACAACTTGCTCATTCTGTATACTAACAAAGTATATAGATGTATGGGGTTGTTCCAACAATTGCCTATAACTATAAAAAATATTACATAATCTATGTCTATCAGCACAAAATAATTCTAGCACATCAAATCATGTTCATATAAATAATTTCATACTAGAATTCACTTAAAATGCAGCTAAGACAACCAAAAAATGTTCAAAGTACCATATGATACCAATATGGCATATAACTCTACCAACATGGTATACAATTTTACTTGTTAATTCCCGGCAACTATATGACTATACTACTATTACACTACATATATGCATAAAGAGAAAAATAAAAAAATAGTGTACCACATAATCATATAATAAGTATTTTAAGATATTGTACTATATTACTATTATTAAAAGAAATTAAAGTACTATACCAATTAAATACAGTTAATACAACCAAAAAATGATTCAACTAGCATATGATACCAACATAGTATATAGCTATACTAATAGGGTATATAGTTGTACGGGATCGTTCTAACAACTGCATATAACTATAAAAACTATTACATAATACACAAAATCTACGTCCATAGGTACAAGAAAATCCAACACAGCAAAGCATGATCATATCAATCATTTCAGAATAGAATTCATTTAAAAAAATGCAACTAAAACAACCAAAAATGTTCAAACTACCATATGATACCAATATGACATATAACCATACCAATATGGTATACAGTTTTACTTGTTAATTTTCGGCAACTATATGACTATATTACTATTACAAAATACACATGCACAAAAGAGAAAAATAAAAAAAATAGTGTACCGCATATTAATATAATAAAGTATTTCAAGATATTGTACTATATTATTATTATTAAAAAAAATCAAATTGTATACCAATTAAATGCAGCTAATACAACCAAAAAATGATTCAACTAGCATATGATACCAATATAGTATATAACTATACTAATAGAGTATATAGTTGTACAAGGTCGTTCCAACAACTGCATATAACTGTAAGAACTATTACATAATACATAAAATCTATGTCCATAGGTACAAGAATATCCAACACAAAAAACATGATCATATAAATCATTTCAGAATAGAATTCAGTTAAAAATGCAGCTAAAACAACCAAAAAATATTCCAACTACCATATGATATCATTATGAAATATAATTATACCAATAGGGTATACATGTCACGACCCAAATTCCCAACCTTAGGGATCGTAATGGCGCCTAACACCACACTTGCTAGGCAAGCCAATGTTAGAATTCGAGTAGCTAATTTCCTTTGATTATTTTCTTAAGCATCAATAAATAAATTTAAAGTAAACTTAATTATTTTCAAAGATAAAATAATAAAAAATTGAATAAAAATGAACCACGAACTAATCATATAATAGATCTAGAACTACCCCATAGTCTGGTGTCACAATTTACGAGCTACTAAAGAATACTACAAACATTGGGCTGAAAGAAATAGTGTAACTGCTCTGAATATACTAAAACAGTTTTATAAAAATAGGAGAAGACTCTCGGGATCTGCGAACGCCGACAGATATACCTCGTGTCTCCGAATAAATAGATGGTTGCTCTAAAAATCTCTACTGCTGGCTAGTACCTGGATCTGCACAAAAGAGTGCAGAGTGTAGTATCAGTACAACCGACCCCATGTACTGAGTAAGTGCCGAGCCTAACCTCAACGAAGTAGTGACGATGCTACGGCGGGGCACTAAAAACATATAACATGTGACAATAATATATACAATAACACAATAAAATAATTCTACACGAACAAGAAAAATATAACTGAGACAATAAATATAAAGCACAAAGGAAATCTAAACAAATAATTAAGTACTGCAACAACAATGAAATAACTCAGCCGCCTTTTCTAGGCCTCAGCTATAACCAACTCTCAAATAATTTTCAAGTTTCCAAACTTTAACTTTAAATAAAAGTAGTGCCAAAATATAAAAAATAGTAATATAAAATACTAAGTTTTCAAATCTTTATTTTTCTTTGAAAATCAGTAAAAATATAAATGTCCTCCCTTATCGCTCATTGTTGCGGCGTGCAACCCGCTCCCACCTGTCCACCCTTATTGCTCCTCCCTAAATATATCACCCTTATTACTCCTGTTGCGGCATGCAACCCGATCCCACCTGTCCACCCTTATCACTCCTTGTTGCGGCGTGCAACCCGCTCCCACCAGACATATCATATCAATTTATTCATAATTTCATAATTCAAGTCAAAATCTTTCACATTATTTATGTCTCGACAATTGTAAACAGAACAAGTTTCACTTTAAATAATAGTAAAAGCAGAATATGAAATAATGACAATAAAACAATGAGTGTTCCAACCTTTATTTTATGAATAGTAAAACATACATATTCTCCCTTATCGTTGTCTTGTTGCGGCGTGCAACCCGATCCCACCTATTCACAATATCACAATCAATTTGTTCACCCGTATCACAATCAATTATCCACTCTTATCACAACCCCTTATCACAATCAATTTTGTTTATTCATCAAAAACTTTCACAGTTCAGGCCAAGCCTTTCACAACACCTTTATTTCAACAATTGCAGACAGAAAACAGTATAGCTCGTAAGCATCAACCAATATCATTTTACAATAAAACCAACCATAATATATGTATACACCGTAACGCTGTCAACCCAGCTCAATCTTTATGTACTATGATAGAATCAAGAGAACAACCAACACTTTTAACACACTTGCAAAAATAATTGAAAATAATCGATTGAAATCAAATAGCCACGTAAACCTCAACAGTCCTAAGACAATTAAACTGCAATTCTTATAACTTCCTCAATATTATCAAAAATGAAAGCAACAGGAACATAAATATATATATATATAT
>ML386773.1:5988-16136 GCA_005239525.1 Nicotiana knightiana | reverse complement strand
ATTCCGCCAGTCGTGCCTATATTATTGTCTGCCATAGTTCAGGTCGGATGCCTTGGTATGGAGCCGGTAGTGGATCGCATTATATTTTTCCGGGACATCAAATACGACCCAAGGAACCATAACCAATGCTTCAAAATGATCAAGTTACATTTTTTGGCATTTTATGGCAATTAAACTGGAATTCCGCTAGTCGTGCCGGTATTATTGCCTACCATGGTTCAGGCCAGACGCCTTGGTATGGAGTCGGTACCGGATCTCATGATATTTTTCCAGGACATCTAATACGACCCAAGGAACCATAACCAACACTTCAAAATGATCAAATTACTTTTTTTGGCATTTTATGGCAATTAAACTGGAATTCCGCCAGTCGTGCCTATATTATCGCGTGCCATGATCTAGACCGGACGGCTTGATACAGAGCCGGTACCGGTCGCATAATATTTTTCCTGGACATCAAATACGACCCAAGGCATTTTATAGAAATTAAAATGAAATTACGCTAGTCGTGCCTGTATTATCCCCTGCCATGTTCCACGCTGGACGTCTTGGTATGGAGCCGGTACCGGATCGCATGATATTTGTCCGAGACATCAAATACAATCCAAGGAACCATAACTAGTGCTTCGAAATGATCAAGTTACATTTTTTTGCATTTTATGGCAATTAAACTGGAATTCCGCCAGTCGTGCCTGTATTATCGCCTGCCATGGTCCAGGCCGGACTCCTTGGTACGGAGCCGGTACTGGATCACATGATATTTGTACGGGACATCAAATACGACCCAAGGAACAACAACCAACGCTTCGAAATGATCAAGTTACATTTTTTGGCATTTTATGGCAATTAAACTGGAATTCCGCCAGTCGTGCCTATATTATCGCGTGCCATGATCTAGACCGGACGCCTTGATACAGAGCCGGTACCGGTCGCATAATATTTTTCCGGGACATCAAATACGACCCAAGGAGCCATAACCAACGCTTCGAAATGATCAAGTTACATGTTTTGGCATTTTATAGTAATTAAACTGAAATTCTGCCAGTCGTGCCTGTATTATCGCCTGCCATGGTCCAGGTTGGAAGTCTTGGTATGGAGCCGATACCGAATCGCATAATATTTGTCCGAGAAATCACATACGACCCAAGGAACAATAACCAACACTTTGAAATGATCAAGTTACATTTTTTGGCATTCTATGGCAATTAAAATGGAATTCCGCCAGTCGTGCCTGTATTAACGCGTGCCATAGTCCAGGTCGGACGCCTTGGTACGGAGCCGGTTCCGAATCGCATGATATTTGTGCGGGATAGCAAATACAACCCAAGGAACTATAACCAACGCTTCAAAATGATCAAGTTACATTTTTTGGCATTTGATGGAAATTAAATTGGAATTCCTCCAGTCATGCCTGTATTATCGCCTGCCATGGTCCAGGCCGGACGCCTTGGTACGGAGCCGGTACTGGATCAGATGATATTTTTCCCGGACAGAAAATACGACCCAAGGAACCATAACCAAGTCTTCGAAATGATCAAGTTACATTTTTTGGCATTTTATGGCAAGTAAATTGTAGTTCCGCCAGTCGTGCCTGTATTATCGCCTGCCATGGTCTAGGCCCGATACCATGGTACGAAGCTGGTACTGGATAGCATGATATTTTTCTGAGACATTAAATACGACCTTNCCATGGTCCAGGCCGGACGCCTTGGTATGGAGCCGGTACCGGATCGCATTATATTTTTCCGGGACATCAAATACGATCCAAGGAACCATAACCAACGCTTCAAAATGATCAAGTTACATATTTTGGCATTTTATGCCAATTAAAATGGAATTCCGCCAGTCGTGCCTGTATTATCGCCTTCCTTGATCCACGCCAGACGCTTTGGTACAGTGCCGGTACTGGATCAAATGATATTTGTTTGGGACATCAAATACGACCCAAGGAACCCTAACCAGCGCTTCGAAAAATATCAAGTTAATTTCTTGGCAGTGTATGGCAATTAAACTGGAATTCTGCTAGTCATGCATGTATTATAGCCTACCATGGTCTAGGCCGGACGCCTTGGTACAGAGCCGGTATCGGACATAGCCGGTACCGGATCGCATGATATTTGTCTGAGACATCAAATACGATCCAAGGAACCATAACTAGTGCTTCGAAATGATCAAGTTACATTTTTTTGCATTTTATGGCAATTAAATTGGAATTCCGCCAGTCATGCCTGTATTATCCCCTGCCATGGTCTAGGCCGGACGCCTTGGTACTAAACCGATAACCGATCTCATGATATTTCCCCTGGACATCAAACACCTCCCAAGTAACCATAACCGACGCTTCGAAATAATCAAGTTACATTTTTTAGCATTTTGTGCANCATGATATTTTTACGGGACATCAAATACGACTCAAGGAACCACAACCAATGCTTCGAAATGATCAAGTTACATTTTTTGGCATTTTATGGCAATTAAACTAGAATTCCGCTAGTCGTGCCTGTATTATCGCCTGCCATGGTCCAAGCCGCACGCCTTTGTACGGAGCCGATACCGGATCGTATGATATTTGTTCGGGACAGAAAATACGACCCAAGTAACCATAACCAAGGCCTCAAAATGATCAAGTTACATTTTTTGGCATTTTATGGCAATTAAACTAGAATTCCGCTAGTCGTGCCTGTATTATCGCCTGCCATGGTCTAGGCCTGACGCCTTGGTACGGAGGCGGTACCGGATAACATGTTATTTGTGCGGGATATCAAATACGACCCAAGGAACCATAACTATCGCTTCGAAATGATAAATTTACATCCTTTGGCATTTTATGGCAATTAAACTAGAATTCCGCCAGTCGTGCCTGTATTATCGCCTGCCATGGTCCAGGCCAGAAGCCTTGGTAAGGAGCCGATTTTGGATAACATGATATTTGTCCGGGACATCAAATACAACCCAAGGAACTATAACAACGTCTTCGAAATATTCACGTTACATTTTTTGGCATTTTATGGCAATTAAACTGGGATTCCGCCAATCTTGCTTGTATCCGGACGCCTAGGTATTGAGCCGGTACCGGATTGCATGATATTTGTTACATTTAGAAATGATCAAGTTACATTTTTTTGCATTTATTGGCAATGAAACTGGAATTCCGTTAGTCGTGGTTGTATTATCGCCTGCCATTGTCCAGGCTGGACGCCTTGGTACGGAGCCGGTACCAGATTGCATGATATTTTTCCTGGACATCAAATATGACCCATGGAACCATAACCAATGCTTCGAAATGATCAAGTTACATTTTTTGGCATTTTGTGGAAATTAAACTTGAATTTCGCTAGTCGTGCATGTATTATCGCCTGCCATGGTCCAGGCTGGACGCCTTGGTACGAAGCCGGTACCGGATTGCATGATATTTGTCTGGGACATAAAATATGACCCAAGGAACCATAACCAACGCTTCAAAATGGTCAAGTTATATTTTTTTTGAATTTTATGGTAATTAAACTGGAATTCCGCCGGTCATGCATGTATTATTGTCTGCCATGGTCCAGACGGGACATCAAATATGACCCAAGGAACCATAAACAACATCGAAATGATCAAGTAACATTTTTTGGCATTTTATGGCAATTAAACTGGGATTCCGCCAATCGTGTATGTATTATCGCCTATCATGGTCCAGGCCGGACGCCTAGGTACGGAGCCGATAGAGGATCGCATGATATTTGTACGGGACATCAAATACGACCTTAGGAACCATAACCAACGCTTCGAAATGATCAAGTTACATTTTTTGGCATCTTATGACAATGAAACTTGAATTCGGCCAGTCGTGCCTATATTATCGCCTGCCATGGTCCAGACCAAACGCCTTGGTAGGGAGCCTGTACCAGTTTTCATGATATTTGTCTAGGAAATCAAATAAGACCCATGGAACCATAACGAATGCTCCGAAATGATCAAGTTACATTTTTTTGGCATTTTTTAGCACTTAAACTGGAATTCCACTAGTCGTGCCTGTATAATCGCCTGCCATGGTCCAGGCCGGACGCCTTGGTACTAATCTAGTACCCGATTGCATGATATTTCTCCAGGACATCAAATACGACCCAAGGATCCATAACCAATGCTTCGAAATGATCAAGTTACATTTTTTAGCATTTTGTGGCAATTAAGCTGGTATTCCGCCAGTCGTGCCTATATTATCGCCTGCCATGGTCCAGGCCGGATGGAATGATACGGATCCAGTAACGGATCGCATGATATTTGTTTCGGGAAAGAAAATACGACCCAAGGAACCACAACAAACGCTTCGAAATGATCAAGTTACATTTTTTGGCATTCTATGGCAATTAAACTGGAATTCCGCCAGTCGTGCCTATATTATTGTCTGCCATGGTTCAGGTCGGACGCCTTGGTACGGAGCTGGTACCGGATCGCATGATATTTGTCCGGGACATCAAATACGACCCAAGGAACCATAACAACCACTTCGAAATGATCAAGTTACATATTTTGGCATTTTATTGCAATTAAACTGGAATTCCAACAATCGTGCATGTATTATCTCTTGGCATGGTCCAGGCCGGACGCCTTGGTACGAAGCCGGTACCCAATCACATGATATTTCTCCGGGATATCAAATACGACCCAAGGAACCATAACCAACGCTTAGAAATGATCAAATTACATTTTTTGGCATTTTATGGAAATTAANCCATGGTCCAGGCCGGACGCCTTGGTACGGAGCCGGTACCGGATTGCATGATATTTTTACGGGACATCAAATACGACCCAAGGAACCACAACCAATGCTTCAAAATGATCAAGTTACATTTTTTGGCATTTTATGGCAATTAAACTAGAATTCCGCTAGCCGTGCCTGTATTATCGCCTGCCATGGTCCAAGCCGCACGCCTTGGTAAAGAGCCAATACCAAATCGCATGATATTTTATCGGGACTGGTTATATGAACCAAGGAGCCATAACTAAGGCTTCAAAATGATCAAGTTACATTTTTTGGCATTTTATGGCAATTAAATTGGAATTCCGCCAGTCGTTGCATTTATTATCGCCTGCCATGGTCCAGGCCGGATTCCTTGATACGGAGCCGGTACCGGATCGCATGATATTTATCCGGGACATCAAATACGACCTTAAGAACCATAACCAACACTTCCAAATGATCAAGTTACATTTTCTGGAATTTTATGACAATGAAACTAGAATTCCGCCAGTCGTGCCTGTATTATCGCCTGCCATGGTCCAGGTCGGACGCCTTCGTATGGAGTTGGTACCAGATCGCATGATATTTGTCCGGGACATCAAATACGACCTTAGAAACCATAACCAATGCTTCAAAATGATCAAGTTAAATTTTTGGCATTTTATGACAAGGAAATTCGAATTCCGCTAGTTGTACCTGTAATATCGCCCGCCATGGTCCATGCCGAACGCCTTGGTACGGAGCCGGTACTCGATCACAAGCTATTTCTCCGGGACATCAAATACGACCCAAGGAACCATAAACAATGCTTAGAAATACTCAAGTTACATTTTCTGGCATTTTATGGAAATTAAACTAGAATTCCGCTAGTCGTGCCTGTATTATCGCCTGCCATGGTCCAGGTCGGAGGCCTTGGTACGGAACCGGTACCGGATCGCATGATATTTTTTTGGGACCGCAAATACGACCCAAGGAACATTAACCAACACATCGAAATGATCAAGTTACATTTTTTGGCATTTTCTAGAAATTAAATTGGAATTGCGCTAGTCGTCCCTGTATTATCGCCTGCCATGGTCCAGGCCGGACGCCTTGGTACGGAGCCGGTACCAGATCCCATGATATATTTCCGGGACATAGAATATGACCCAAGGAACCATAAGAAATGCTTCGAAATGATCAAGTTACATTTTATGGCATTTTATGGCAATTAAACTGGAATTCTGCCAGTCGTGCCTGTATAATCTCCTGCCATGGTCCAGGCCGGACGCCTTGGTATGGAGTCGGTACCCGATCGCATGATATTTCTCAGGGACATAAAATACGACCCAAGGAATCATAACCAACACTTCGAAATGATCAAGTTACATTTTTTGGCATTCTACGGCAATTAGACTGGAATTTCGCCAGTCGTGCGTGTATTATTGCCTGCTATGGTCCAGGCCGGACGCCTTGGTACGGAGCCGGTACCGGATCACATGATATTTGTCCGGGACATAAAATACGACCCAAGGAAGCATAACCAATGCTTCGAAATAATGAAGTTACATTTTTTAGCATTTTATGCAAATTAAACATGAATTCTGCCAGTCGTGCTTGTATTATCACCTGCCATGGTCCAGGCCGGACGCCTTTGTACGGAGCCGGTACCGGATCGCATGATATTTATCCGGGACAGCAAATACGACCCTAGGAACCATAACCAACGATTTGAAATGATCAAGTTACATTTTTTGGCATTTTATGGCAATTAAACTGCAATTCCGCTAGTCGTGCCTGTATTATCGTCTGCCATGGTCCAAGCTGCACGCCTTGGTGCGGAGCCGATACCGGATCGCATGATATTTGTTCGGGACAGCAAATACGACCCAAGGAACCATAACCAAGGCTTCAAAATGATCAACTTACATTTTTTTTGCATTTTATGGCAATTAAATTGGAATTCCGCCAGTCGTGCCTGTATTATCGCCTGCTATGGTCCAGGCCGGATGCGTTGGTATGGAGCCGGTACCAGATCGCATGATATTTTTTCGGGACATCAAATACGATCTTTGGAACCATAACCAACACTTTGAAATGATCAGCTTACATTTTTGGCATTTTATGACAATGAAACTGGAATTCTGCTAGTCGTGCTTGTATTATCGCCTGCCATGGTCCAGGCCTGACGCCTTGGTACGGAGCCGGTATCGGATAACATGATATTTTTACGGGATATCAAATACGACCCAATGAACCATAACCAACGCTTCGCAATGATAAAGTTACATTTTTTTGAATTTTATGGCAATTAAACTGGAATTCCGCCAATCGTGCCTGTATTATCGCCTGCCATGGTCCAGGCCAGAAGCCTTGGAACGGAGCCGGTTCCGTATAACATGATATTTGTCCGGGACATCAAATACGACCCAATGAACCATAACCAATGCCTTCGAAATATTCAAGTTACATTTTTTGGCATTTTATGGCAATTAAACTAGAATTCCGCCAATCTTGCCTGTATTATCGCCTTCCATGGTCCAGGCAGGACGCCTAGGTACGGAGCCGGTACCGGATCACATGATATTTGTTCGAGACATCAAATACGACCTTAGGAACCATAACCATTGCTTAGAAATGATCAAGTTATATTTTTTGGCATTTTATGGCAACGAAACTGGAATTCTGCTAGTCGTGGTTGTATTATCGCCTGCCATTGTCCAGGCTGGACGCCTTGGTACGGAGGCGGTACCAGATTGCATGATATTTTACCGGGACATCAAATACGACCCATGGAACCATAACCAATGCTTCAAAATGATCAAGTTAAACTTTTTGGCATTTTATGGAAATTAAACTAGAATTCCGCTAGTCGTGGTTGTATTATCGCCTGCCATGGTCCAGGCTGGACGCGTTGGTACGAAGCTGGTACCGGATTGCATGCTATTTTCCCGGGACATCAAATATGACCCAAGGAACCATAAACAATGCTTGGAAATGATCAAGTTATATTTTTTGGCATTTTATGGTAATTAAAATAGGATTCAGCTAGTCGTGTCTGTATTATCGCCTGCCATGGTCCAGGCCGGACGCCTAGGTACGGAGCCGATACCGGATCGCATGATATTTGTACGGGAGATCAAATACGACCTTAGGAACCATAATCAACGCTTTGAGATGATCGAGTTACATATTTTGGCATCTTATGACAATGAACTTGAATCGGCCAGTCGTGCCTATATTATCGCCTGCCATGGTCCAGACCAAACGCCTTGGTACGGAGCCGGTACCAGATTGCATGATATTTGTCCGGGACATCAAATAAGAACCATGTAACCATAACCAATTCTTCGAAATGATTAAGTTACATTTTTTGGCAATTAAACTGGAATTCCGCTAGTCGTGCCTGTATTATCGCCTGCCATGGTCCACGCCGGACGCCTTGGTACTGAGCTAGTACCCGATTGCATGATATTTCTCCGGGACATCAAATACGACCCATGTAACCATAACAATGCTTCGAAATGATCAAGTTACATTTTTTAGCATTTTGTGGAAATTAAACTGGTATTTCGCCAGTCGTGCCTATATTATTGTCTGCCATGGTTCAGGCCGGACGCCTTGGTACGGAGCCGGTACCGGATCGCATGATATTTGCCCGGGACATCAAATACGACCCAAGGAACCATAACCAACGCTTCGAAATGATCAAGTTACATATTTTGGCATTTTATGGCAATTAAACTGGAATTCCAACAATCGTGCATGTATTATCGCCTGCCATGGTCCAAGCCGGACGCCTTGGTATGGAGCCGGTACCCGATCACATGATATATCTCCGGGACATCAAATACGACCCAAGGAACCATAACAAATGCTTAGAAATGATCAAATTAATTTTTTTTGCATTTTATGGAAATTAAACTAGAATTCTGCCAGTCGTGCCAGTATTATCGCCTGCCATGGTTCAGGCCGGACGCCTTGGTATGGATACGGTACTAGTTTGCATGATATTTTTTCGGGACATCAAATACGACCCAAAGAACCACAACCAACGCTTATAAATGATCAAGTTACATTTTTTGGCATTTTATGGCAATTAAAATAGAATTCTGCTAGTCGTGCCTGTATTATCGGCTGCCATGGTCCAAGCGACACGCCTTGGTACAGAGCCGATATCGGATCGCATGATATTTGTTCGGGACTACAAATACGACCCAAGGAACCATAACCAACGCTTCCCAATGATCAAGTTACATTTTTTGGCATTTTATGACAATGAAACTGGAATTCCGCTAGTCGTGCCTGTATTATCGCCTGCCATGGTCCAGGCCGAACGCCTTGGTAAGGAGCCGGTACCCGATCACATGATATTTCTCCGGGACATCAAATACGGCCCAAGAAACCATAACCAATGCTTAGAAATAATTATGTTATATTTTTTTGTATTTTATGGAAATTAAACTAGAATTCCGCTAGTCGTTCCTGTATTATCGCCTGCCATGGTCCAGGCCGGACGCCTTGGTACGGAGCCAATACCGGATCACATGATATTTGTATGGGACTGCAAATACGACCCAAGGACCAATAACCAAGGGTTCGAAATGATCAAGTTACATTTTTGGCATCTTCTGGCAATTAAATTGGAATTCCGCCAGTCGTCCCTATATTATCGCCTGCCATGGTCCAGGCCGGATGCCTTGTTGCGGAGCCGGTGCCGAATCCCATGATATTTGTCCGGGACAAAAAATATGACCCAAGGAACCATAAACAATGCTTCGAAATGATCAAGTTACATTTTTTGGCATTTTATGGCAATTAAACTGGAATTCTGCCAGTTGTGCCTGTATAATCGCCTTCCATGGTCCAGGCCGGATGCCTTGGTATGAAGCTGGTACCCAATCGCATGATATTTCTTCGGGACATGAAATACGACCCAAGGAACCATAACCAAGGCTTCAAAATTATCAAGTTACATTTTTTGGCATTTTATGGCAATTAAATTGGAATTCCGCCAATCGTGCATGTATTATTGCCTGCCATGTTCCAGGCCAGATGACTTGGCACATAGCCGGTACCGAATCGCATGATATTTATCCGGGACATCAAATACGATCTTAGAACCCATAAACAACGATTCGAAATGATCAATTTATATTTTTTGGCATTTTATGACAATAAAATTTGAATTCCGCTAGTCGTGCCTATATAATCGCCTGCCATGGTCCAGGCCGGACGCCTTGGTACGGAGTCGGTACCGCATAGCATGATATTTGTCCAGGACATCAAATACGACCCAAGGAACTATAACCAATGCTTCGAAATGATCAATTTACAATTTTTGGCATTTTATGGCAATTAAACTGGAACTCCGCCAGTCGTGCCTATATTATTGTCTGCCATGGTTCAGGTCGGACGCCTTGGTACGGAGCCGGTACCGGAT
>ML386769.1:0-11060 GCA_005239525.1 Nicotiana knightiana | reverse complement strand
AGGATGATTCAATGTTTGTTCAATTGTTTTTCTTTTTCTTTTTCCCCAAAGTTTGTCCAGTGTATTTATGTTGAATCCCCTTGATTCTTTTATTTGTTTAATTTTTTATATTTTGACACTTTTTGATAAAAATTCTGGCGACAAAATTGACTATTGGTGTACACATTCATCATCAAAACTAGTCATCTTAAAACTGAATGTGGCAACAATGACTTGATGGAATTCTATATATAAAGATCTTAAACGACCTTGGGTTCTTTTAGAGATTGATAGACTTGTCAAGATCCTAATTAGTATATCAACTTATAACCTACTCAGATGCATCGTCGAATGTTAAAAACAAAACGTCTCGACCTATATCTATATATATATTTAGTGTATTCATTCCTTGTATTACAAAAGTGTTAACGGATTACATTTATATTATTTAGATAGTAAATGTAAAAGTATTTTTTTAAATTTGACCAATGTTGACCTGAAAAGAGACCAACTTTGGTCGCTAACTATCCAGAAATTAAAAATTAGCAACCAAAGTTGGTCGCTAAATTTAAATCAGATTTATTTATATTTTATAAAATATTCTAAATAATAATATAATTATTAAACGTTATAACTAGGTCCCAAATTAGCGATCAAAGTTGGTCGCTACATGCTTCCCCTTTCATAACCGACCAACTTTGGTCGCTAATTTTAAATAATATTTATTTACATTTTATAAAAAAATTTGAATAATAATATAATTATTAAAACGTTATAACTGGGTCCCACCTTAGCGACTAAAGTTGGTCGCTAATTTCAATATTTCTTTGATTAAGCAAGCTTGACCAGCCCGGTCAACATGTTGACCACTTTATCGACCAAATAGCGACCAACTTTGATCGGTAAATTATTTAAAATAATTATTAATAATTTTCTCCAAATTAGCGACCAAAGTTGGTCGCTTTTTTTGACCAACCAACTTTGGTCGCAAATTTTTTTTGGTCGCTTTTTACCGGATTTTTAGTAGTGTTAAATTTATGTCTATTGGTGGAAAAAAGACATAAAAGATGGACTACTATCAAGGTGACAAGCGGCACTTTCAATCAAGCGAATTAAATAATTCAAGAAGGCGCGAGAGAAACACCCCTGGTGTTTCTTTAGAAAAGGTATCGATCCTAACAACTGCAAAAGAGGAAATAGGAATGGAATGGATAAAGATCATAAAGAGGGAAGGTACATGAATCAATTATAAATTAGGAAGGAAAATCGGCATTGATCGTGGTTACGAGGAAATATCAGTCATTAATGTTGCCGTTACAATTATATATGGTTTTGGATCAAGAAGCTGAATGGTTTTGAAGATTGAAAAATGAACTCAGAGTTGAACCAGGTCCATCACTGGAGACATAGACATGCAGAGTTAATGGCACGTGAGGTGATCACAAACAAAAGATAAGCACAATCAGTGATCTGAAGATATATCTCCTGATCGAAAAGGTTGCAAATTGATAGGGAGATGGACTCCTTATTCAGTACGGAAAGAATCAAGTAAGAGGATCTAGGGAGTTCAGATCAACTATAACTCTTCCACCAAGGAAGAGTTGCATCCGAATTGGAAGAGTTGCATCCGAATTCAAGTATATCTCCTTTCCTACTGATCCTATATATTGTCAAGTGTTCTTATTGAACAGGGGCACACAAACATAGAAGAAAAACAAGAATTGAGAACAAAATTACCAAAGCAATTTTGTAAGCAGTTCGTGTGAGAATTTCTTGTGCGACTCTGAAGCTACTTGAACTAGCTAGAAGAACCAGTTCCATTCGTTGTCCTTTAGTCTAGTTTATTTGTAGTAGGTGATTACAAAGTGTATCTTTCAGCTTTATCTTGAAGCAATTGTAATAGGTGCTGAGTATTCAAGTTAGAGTTAACTTGAAGGTTGTCGCAAATAGCTAGAGGCTAGTTTTCCACAAGGGGATTAGATTTAGTCCTTAGGTTTACAAAAGAGTTTATTTTGTAAATGCTGTTTGGCTCATTGATTTAGTGAAGAGTTTGGGAAAATTCTATTGGGAAGTAGGTCGTGGTTTTTTCACCTTTTGAGCCAGGTGTTTTCCACGTAAACTTGTTGTGTTCCTTTATTTTCAGCAATTATTATTCCGCAAACTGTAGGAGTTGGAACACATAGAAGAACCTGGTCCTTTTATAACTACTGCACGCGAAAATTGGTCACCACACAAATCATCCCCCCTCTTGTGTGGTATTGACATAGATAAATAACAATTGGTATCAGAGCATGTTATCCTTAAAGAGGCTAACACCTTAGGAAAAGATCAAGATGAGTGCACCACCTGGGAACTGGGAAGGACAATCAACTACTAGGCCACCACTCTTCAATGGCCAGTACTACTCCTGGTGGAAGAACAGGATGAAGGATCACTTAACTGGAGAAGACTATGAACTATGAGACATAGTTACCGACGGTCCTTTTGCCACCATGAAGAATACTGATGAAGTAGTAGATGTGTCAAAGACAAGAGCTGACTGCACTACTGAAGACTTAAGAAAATGGGAAAAGAATGCCAAGGCCAAGAAGTGGCTCGTGTGTGGACTTGGTCAAGATGAGTACATCAGAATTCAAAGTGAACTGCACAAGTGAAAAGATCCAGAGGTACATTACTATATTCTCGATATGAGAATTTCTCTATGAAGGAAGGAGAGACCATCCAAGAGATGTACACTAGGTTCACTACTCTGTCAAATGAACTAAAATCTCTTGGAAGGACTATCCTTGAATAAGACAAGGTTGAAAAGATTTTAACAAGAGTTCTGCCAATCTCTTGGGAGAGTAAGATCACTGTTATTCAGGAATCTAAGAACATGGCAACCCTCAAATTGGATGAGCTAATTGGAAATCCCACTGCCTATGAACTTAGAAGGCAGACAATGAAGATGGATGCTCCCAATAAGGAAATAAGTCTGGCATTGAGAATCACTGAGGGAACAGATCTGAAGGAAGATAAAATGGCTATGATCACCAAGGAATTTAGAAACTATCTCGTTAGGAAAATGGGCATCTCAAGAGATGGAAACTATAACAAGGCAAAGGCACCAGAAAAACCCAACAACGAGGGATGCTACAAATGTGGAAAAACTGATCATCACATCAAGAACAATCCTCATTGGGAAGTTGAGTGGAAAAGGGAAAGATCTGAACGAAGGAACCGGAAGAAGGAACTGGTTCATTCCAAGAAAAACACAACATCAACAAAAGCTATGGTTGCTGCTTGGGGAGAAAGTTCAGATGAAGAATCAGATGATGAAGATGGAGATGAGCAAGCACTCATGGCAATTGGTGAATCAGATGAGGAATCAGAGGTTCAAGTGAAAGGGAGCAGTCAAATATGGTACATGGATAGTGGCTGCTCAAAACACATGACAGAGAACAAGGAACAGTTCCTTTCACTTGAAAACCTCAAATGAGAAAATTTCACCTTTGGAAATGAGAAGAAAGGTAAAATTATTGGGGTTGGTAAGGTAGGTAAGGATGACACACGTTCCATTGAGAATGTTTACTTGATAGATGGCTTGAAACATAGCCTAATCAGTGTGTCAAAACTGTGTGACAGAGGTAACCTGGTCGCATTCACTTCTACAAAATGTTTTGTGATTAATCTTATTACTGACAAGATTGTTTTGCAGGAAAAAAGAGTGAAAAATATCTATATCATAAACCAGTCCACACTATCAAAAAACGAATTAACTTATTTGAGTGTGCTGGACAGTGATCCCCTCCTTTGGCACAAAAGACTTGGACATGCAAGTCTAAATCAACTCAACAAAAAAGTCTCCAAGGACCTAGTGATAGGTCTCCCTAACATTAAGTTCAAGGAAGACAAAGTTTGTGAGGCTTGTGGAAGGGGGAAGCAGGTAAGTTCCTCTTTCAAAATCAAGATAGTAATAAGTACCACCAGGACGTTGGAACTGGTTCATATGAATCTATGCGGTCCTATGAGAACATTAAGCAGAGGTGATAAAAGATATGTAATGGTGCTTGTTGATGACTACTCTATATTTACCTGGACTTTGTTCCTAACATCTAAAGATGAAGCATTTGATATGTTTACTACTTTTGTTAGAAGAACCCAGAAACAGTTAGGAAATCAACGTGCATCAATAAGGTCTGATCATGGCACTGAATTTGAAAATGCAAAATTTGCTGAATTTTGTGATGAACATGGCATAGATCATAACTTTTCTGCCCCTAGAACTCCACAACAAAATGGATTTGTTGAAAGAAAGAACATAACCCTTGAATATATGGCTAGAACCATGCTTCTTTCTAGTAAACTACCTCATAGCTTCTGGGCAGAAGCAATAAACACGGCATGCTAATCATAAATAGGTGCATGACTAGACCACTTGTAGAGAAGACCCCCTATGAGTTAATTAAAGGGAGAAAGTCCAATATATCCTATCTTATGGCTTTTGGATGTAAGTGATTTGTGCACAACAATAGCAAAGACTCCCTAGGTAAGTTTGATCCCAGAAGTGAGGAGGGAGTATTCTTGGGATATTCTTCACATAGTAAGGCTTATAAAGTGTATAACAAAAGAACTATGTGTGTTGAAGAGAGTGTGCATGTTGTTTTTGATGAATCTAACATTCTTTCTGAGAGACAGGAACAAGTAGATGAAGAAATTATCAAAGCTCACACCCCATTGAGAACATTATAACTGATCCAACATCTGGAACCAGAACCAGATCCTCTTTGAAAAATCTGTGTGCGTTTGATGCTTTTCTATCCTTGATTGAACCTAAAAATATTGTTGAAGCTTTGCAGGATGCAGATTGAGTAAATGCAATGCAAGAAGAACTCAACCAATTTGAAAAGAGTCAAGTTTGGCATCTGGTATCTAGACCCTTTGATAGATCAGTGATTGGCACAAAGTGGGTATTTAGAAACAAACTTGATGGAGATGGAACAGTGACAAGAAACAGGGCAAGATTGGTGGTTCAAGGATACAATCAGGAGGAAGGAATAGACTATGATGAAACCTTTTCTCCTGTGGCAAGATTGGAAGCAATTAAGCTCCTCATAGCCTTTGGTGCTTACATGGAATTCACCCTTCACCAAATGGATGTCAAGAGTGCCTTCCTGAATGGCTATCTCAAAGAAGAAGTGTTTGTAAAGCAGCCTCCGGGGTTTAAAAACAAGGAGAATCCTGATCATGTGTAAAAGCTTGACAAAGCACTGTATGGACTCAAGCAAGCTCCAAGGGCATGGTATGAAAGGCTTTCAAAATTCCTACTGGAAGATGACTACAAGAGAGGTAAATCTGATAGCACCTTATTCTTGAGGGAAAAAGGTAAAGATCTCTTGGTAGTGCAGATATATGTAGATAACATAATCTTGGGGCAACTTCTGAAAACCTAAGTAAAGAATTTGCTAAAATAATGGGGAGTGAATTTGAAATGAGCATGATGGGTGAGCTTAACTTCTTTTTAGGCTTACAAATTAAAAAAAAATTCGAATGGAACTATGATCCATAAGCAAAAATATGTGCAAGAATTGCTTAAAAGATTTAAAATGGAAGACTCAGAGGAAATTGACACTCCTATTGCAACAACCACAAAATTAGATGTAGATGAACATGGTTTATCTGTCAATTAAAAGTTGTTTAGAGGAATGATTGGTTCATTGTTGTATCTTCCTGCCAGTAGACCTGACATTGTCTTTAGCGTAGGGATTTGTGCAAGACTTCAGGCTAATCCAAAGGAATCACACTTAACTGCAGTGAAGAGAATCTTGAGATACCCTAAAGGCACCACAGACCTCTGTCTTTAGTATCCTAAAGGTAGTAATTTTGATCTTGTGGGATATGCTGATGGTGACTATGCAGGCTTTTTGGTAGATAGAAAGAGAACCTCAGGTATGGCACACTTTTTGGGCTCATGTCTTGTGTCTTGGGCCACTAAGAAACATAATTCAGTAGCTCTATCTACCACTGAGGCTGAGTACGTGGTTGCAGCCTCATGTTGTGCTAAGTTACTATGGATTAAGCAACAACTGATGGACTTTGGCATAGAGATTGGATGCATTCCTATCTTCTGTGATAACATTAGTGCTATTAATATGAAAAAGAACCCCGTCCATCATAAAAGAACAAAGAACATAGATGTTAGACACCATTTCCTAAGAGACAACTATGAGAAGGGAATGATCTCTATTGAATTATGTGCTACTGACAAACAAATTGCTGACATATTTACTAAGGCACTAAGTAGAGAGCATTTTGAGAGAAACAGGTTAGAATTAGGGTTGATTAAGATCAACTAATTGAACCAATTCAAAACAAAAATGAAAAAAAAAAAGGAAATTTGTTTTTGGCGAGGAATTTTGAAAGGTGTAAATAATCAGAATAATCGTTGCTCAGTCTCATGCCTTAAAAGGCATACTCTCTTGCCACGTGTTAATATGACTCCTTGGTTACTAATGATGTTTTTCTATTTTTGTAAATTAAGGCTTAATCAAGAGATTCTAACAAGATGAACCTGGTTCATTGTTGCTGGTTCATCTGACAGAAAAGGTATGTGCTCATCACTATACACATATTGAAATATCAATAGTTACTCATGAGCAGGACTCTATCTATAATAAGCTTTTACAAAATCTAGTACCTATCCCAAATTCGAACCAGTTCCAAAGAATCAAATCAAATTAAAATAGCCTAGATTATAGGGGAGTCATAACTGTCACTTATCACCTGACACTCCTGAACCAATTAGACTCCCACTTGACCAAAATTACACCCATTGTGTATTTATTAACCAAGCCTTTAAAAACCCATTATCACTTCTCTAATCCTTTACCTTTTTTTCTAAAGCCATAACTGTTGAAACCCTTTCAACCCTCTACTCAAACACCTTGATCCTGATTTTCTTTAATCATCACCATGGCTAGCACTCCACCTCCTGCTTCATCCTCCTCAATCACACCTGACTACAGTATCATGCTTGAAGATACTGGTTCCACCCCATCTCAATCAAATTCTTCCACTCCATCTCAATCACATCCTACCACCCCTTAAAACAACAATGTTTCGTCTCCTCCAATCACTCCCATTGTACAACCATGCCCAATCCAAAACCCAGGAGAGGGCATTTGAAAATGCTCGCCAGAAAGACTGTGGCCTCTGGCTCTCTAGATAGGAAATTGAACGCAAAGCTTTAAGCTAGCTAGCCCAAGAATCTAAGAATTCCAATGACTCTTTCAAGTCCTCCACAGTGGGGGAAGCAACTGGTTCTTCTGATTCTGAACAGGTAACATCTAAAATTGGGTCTGAGCCAGCCACTTCTGAAAATAGGTTTGTTTTAATTGGGTCTGTAGTGGATGTGGAGATTCCTGATAGGAAAAAAAGATGCGGTAAAAATAAATTTGAGAGAGAGGGAGAAAGAAGTACTGTGAGGGGAACAGGAGAAGGAGGCACCCCATTGGCAATTTGTGGGACTGTCCTAGTGGTTCTTGAAGAAGGTGCCAAGGATTTTGGGGGAAGTAATTCTAGAGAGGCTGCAGAGGGGCTGGAAAATCTTCAACATGCAACCGATGAACCTGGTTATCCATTAAAGAAACTTTGGTTGATCTTATGAGAAAATTAGGGGAGAGTTATAAACCCAAAAAGAAGAAGACACCCAAGACCAAGAAAGTTGCTCCTCCAGTGGAAATCAAGAAGAGAAAAGCCACTCCCTCTGCTGATGCTTCCATTCCTAGGGGTCGCACTACAAGGAGTGCAATTAGGCAGTTTGAAGAGGAGTTGCAGAAAGCTTTGAGGGAGAGTAGGAGAAAGAAAGTTGAAAAGGGGAAGGCAAACGTGTTTGAGCCCGCAGAGGCTGTTGATGTTGAGGAGATGGACACGGTCTATCAAGAGGAACAAATGGCAGAAGTTGAGATTGAGACACCCAAACCAAAGAAGGCCAAGACTTCTTCCAAGAAGTCAGCATCTGTGTCTGCTACACGCTCGACTGTTGCTAGGAGGACATGTGATGACCCAAAAGGTCATCCCGTATATTTCTAGCTAATTTTGTGTTCCAAGGTCGTGAAAACCTCCTTCTATATCACCTCAATTTGTGTGCACATTCTGGGTGTGTAGCCAGGAAGCCTTTATATGAAAAACTGATAAAAATGATAATTTTGTATTAGAAATTTGAATAAAGTTGACTTCGGTCAACGTTTTTGGTAAACGGACCCGGACCCGGACCCGGACCCGTGATTTGACGGTCCCGGAGGGTCCGTAGGAAAATATGGGACTTGGGCGTATGCCCGGAATCAAATTCCGAGGTCCCAAGTCCGAGAAATGAATTTTTAAAAGAAATTATTTTTTGAAATTAAAAGAGATTTTTGAAAATGAATTTATATGTGAAACCTGTGGTATCGGTCCAGTATTACGGTTCCGGAGCCTGGTACAGGTTTGACATAATATTTTTGCCATATTTGTGAAGTTTGGTAAGAACCGGACTTCATTAGATGTTCGGATCGTAAATGCAAAATTTAAAGTTTAAAGAAGTTTTGAGGAATTTCATTGATATTTCTTTTAATTCATAGTTTAATGTTGTTTTATGTGTTTGAAACCTCGAGCGAGTCAGCGTTAGGTTATATGACTTGTGTGTGTGGTTGGAAGGGGTCCCGGGGGGGCCTCGTGTGCATTTCGGATGGGCTTCAAACCATTTTCTTCCATTTTTGAATTGCTGTTTCTGGTGTCTGTTGCCCTCTTTCGCAATCGTGTAGCCCAAACCGCGATCGCGTAGCGTTCTATTTGCCCCGCCCATTTTTCCTTCATCGCGATCGCAGTGATTCTTTCACGATCGCGATGTGTCCCTGCTGGTCGCCCAAACTTTGTTCTTCGCGTTCGCATTCTTCTGTACGCGATTGCATAGCGTCCTGTTCTCCTCCTCCGCGTTTGTGAACTCCTTGTCGTGTTGGCGATGAACAACCTGGGCAGCTTTCCTCTTTCTTCTTCGCGATCGCAAACCATGTTCCGCGATCGCGATTCATTTAACGTCTGGGCAGAATATGAGTTCTCCAAAATTGCGGTTGCACCATTTTTAACATATTTTGACTTCTAGAGTTCGAGTTTTAGCGATTCTTTGAGGGGTTTTCACACAAATCTAATGGGTAAGTATTCTTCCACTAGAATTAATTATATTTCATGAATTAGTTCTTGTCTCCATCATTTAAATTGTGTTTTGGGTTGAGGAAGTTGTGGGTTTTGAAGGAAAACTTCAAAAATGAAATTCATGATTTGAAAGACCAAATGTTATCGAAATTGGATAAATTTTAGTATGGGTGAACTCGTATCGGAATGCGTAATCGGAATTTGTAAAAATTTTCGGGTTTCGAGGTGCGGGCCCGGGGGTTGACTTTTGGATCGATTTTTATAATTTTGTAAAGATTGAAACATTATTGTTGGGGATAGTTCCTTATACGTTTTATGTGTATTTTGAAGTTGTTTTAGTTGATTTTGAGCCGTCCGGAGGTCTTTTCGCCAGAGAAGTCTATTTTTGAGTACCGAATTGTCGTTTTTGAGGTAAGTATCTTGCCTAACCTTGTGTGAGGGAACTATCCCTTAGGATTGAGTCTTCCTTGTTGATTTTAGTCCGAGTATGCGAGGTGACGAGTGTGTCTTGAACTTATTTGAAATTAGATTGACCTTTTAGGATTTGTAGGTTCTTATATTACCGTGTATGATTTGTAATTGTTACATTTGAATCCTTGGTTGTTAATTTTATCCCTTCTTGTTTAAATTAGAATTATTTGTTTTTGGATTCCTTCGTTGGCTATTTGACCTTACTTAACTTAACTAAATACTCTATTTCTCTCATCTTCATGCTATATTTGCTCCCTAGCTTGCCTAATTGACTATAAGTAGTGTCATCTAGCCTTATAGTTGACTAGCCGTACTTAGAACATCTATCCGTTGGATTCAAGCATGCCCGTGAGTCTTACATTGTGATTTATATGGCTATTCCCTTAAGTGCTACTTATGTCTAATTGTGATACATTTATGTCATTGGTAATTCCTTGACGTTGCCTATTACTGGGCCTTTGTTGAAGTTGAGTTTATTCCGTGAAGTTAACTGTTTAGGTGAGATTTGTTATAGTTGTTTCCCTTGCCGGAATTGTGTGGTTTCTCTTATTATTCTGTTGTTGATGATGTTGTTTGCCTTATTGACTCCCTTGCCGGGATGTTATGGTTTCTATTACTGTTTATGTTGTTAATGATATTTTTTTTATTGTTGACTCCCTTGCCGTGATGTTGTGATTTATGGTTCATATTGTTGATGTTCCTTGCCAAATTGTTGTTCTTGATATTGTTTGGGTGAGGAAGAGTGTAAAGTGCGAAGGGTGATGCCGTGTATTTATTTATTGCATTGTGAGGATGAGAGTGTAAAAGCAGGAAGGGTGATGTCGTGCCATGATATGATATTTAAAAGCACGAAGGATAATGTCGTGCCATTTTATTTATTTATTGCATTGTGAGGATGAGAGTAAAAGCACAAAGGGTGATGTCGTGCACTTGTCTTTGCATTTTATTCCGTAGTTCTAAATTTGGATATTCCTAGTGATCTCTTACTGCATTTATTGGCAAGATTTGATATTCCTCCTGTACTGCATGCCAATTTCTGAGTTACAGACAGAGTTCCGGTAGATAAATCTTGAGGAGATTTTGATCAAGGGATTTTATTGAAAGGTATTATTGAAAAAGCAATGGTTTCGAAATGATTATATTTCAATGACTTTTACATCGAAGGTATATTTGAAAAGCACTAGTCTTGACTAAAATGATATTTGGAAGTCATTTATTGGGAAAGAATCTTTGGGAAGTTNTTAATGGCTAAGGCCCGATGTGAACAAACCGACGTGGAGTTGAGTTATTGGTGTCCTCTACTGTATTGTGTTTCCTATCGATTCGGGTTGTTTTGCTGTCCATCTTTCTGTGTATTTTTGTGCTGTTTCACAAAGGGTGATGAGAGTAAAATCACGAAGGGTGATGCCGTGCAGTTGTTTTGGTGAGGATGAGAGTAAAGC
>ML386768.1:80240-105984 GCA_005239525.1 Nicotiana knightiana | reverse complement strand
CATAGAATTTTAGTATAGAATAGTATATCCCTGAATTTATATTGGCTTGGTTAAATAATGATTAGAGTGATTTAGCAAGTAGTTTACACAAGTCTCTGTGGGTACGATATCTGGACTTAAAATTCTATAATACTTGTCGACCACGTACACTTGCGTGTGCATTGGGAAATCAACCAACAGGAACCCTGAACTAATGGTGCTCGAGATGCACTCTAGGATGGAAGGGCACTGAATGAAGAACGACCCGAATGAGAACTACGGGGGCCATGCCCCGAAGATGCACCACTACAGGCTGGGCGGACTAGCTGAGGAGGCCGGAATGAACGACCTCTACCATGCTGAAAGTGTCCTCTGGAAGGAGCACCGCTGAAACTACCAGATCCACGAGGCCTCTTGGTCTCCCTCCCCTCTCGCTCCTAGCGGCGAACTGAATCAATATCTCGAGCGATATCAACAACCTGCTCGAAAGTAGCACCTAAAATTCTCTCTTCATCGGCCTCCACCAGTAATGTTGTCTCGGATCCTGATACATCTTCGCGGCACCCGGATGGATGGAATACCGCGAGTTATGGGCCTCAGCTAGAACCAAATCTCGAAGCCCATACATATGGGCACGCAAATACGGCCCTACATCCTCATGACCCAATCATCACCAATAACCACATCCCTAGAATCACCGCGATGGACCCTGTCCTGAAGAACAAGCAAATGTGGATCATCATACTGGCGTGCTCTAATCTTATCATAAAGAGAAGACCTGGAGGCTACACAAGTCAATACTCGCGGAGGCTCTGATAGATCAAATCTCACCAACTGACCTGCTAAAGCCTGAACATCAAGTGCTGAAGGTCGCTCTGCTACTGGAAGGTAGGCTAAACTCCCCAAACTCTCCGCTCTGCGACTCAGGGCATCAACCACTACATTGGCCTTCCCCGGATGATATAAGATAGTGAGGTCATAATCCTTTAAAAGCTACAACCACCTCCTCTGACGCAAATTCAGATCCTTCTGCTTAAGCAAATGCTGCAGACTACGGTGATCAGTGAAAATCTCATAATGCACTCCATACAAAAAGTGACGCCAAATCTTCAAGGTGTGAACAATTGCTACTAGCTTAAGATCGTGCACTGGATAATTCTTCTCATGACTCTTCAACTGTCTGGACGCGTAGGCAATCACCCTATTGTCCTACATCAAAACCGCTCCAAGACCAACTCTCGAGGCATCAATATTAACTGTATAAGAACCTGAACCCATAGGCAAAATCAATACCGGAGTTGTAGTCAATGCTGACTTGAGCTTCTGAAAACTCCCCTCACACTCCTCAGTCCACCTGAACTGAGCACCCTTCTGGGTCATTCTCGTCATAGGTGCAGCACTTGATGAAAATCCCTCTACAAAACGGCAGTAGTACCCTGCAAAACTAAGGAAACTGCGAATCTCAACGTGAATACCATCACTGGACACCACGTGCCCCAAGAATGCTACTGAATCAAGCTAGAACTCACTCTTCGAAAATTTTGCATACAATATCTTTTTTCTCAAGGTCTGAAGCACAACTCGCAAATGCTGCTCATGATCTTCCCGAGATCGGGAATTCACCAAGATATTGTCAATGAACACGATGACGAAAGAATCCAGATAAGGCCAGAATAAACTGTGCATCAAGTGCATAAAGGCTGCTGGGGAATTGGTCAGCCCGAATGACATAACCAGAAACTCGTAATGACCATATCTAGTCCTGAAAGCAGTATTCGGGATGTCTGGCCCCCGAATCTTCAACTGATGATAGCCAAAATGCAAGTCAACATAGAAAATACTCTGGCTCCCTGCAACTGATCAAACAAGTTATCTATACAAGTCAAGGGATACCGGTTCTTCACCATAACTCTGTTCAGCTGCCGATAATCAATACACATACCCATACAACCATCCTTCTTCTTTACAAACAACACCGGTGCACCCCAAGGTGAAACACTACGCCAAATGAACCCCTTATCTAGGAGTTCCTAACGCTGCTCCTTTAATTCTTTTAGCTCCGCTGGTGCCATACGATAAGGTGGAATAGAAATAGGCTGAGTCCTGGAACCAGGTAAATACCAATATCAATGTCTCTGTCAGGCGGCATGCTTTGCTGGTCTGCAAGAAACACGTCCAGAAAGTCACGTACCACAGGAACCGAATCAATAGCGGTAGTCTAACCACTAACATCCCTCACAAAAGCCAGATACGATAACACCCCTTCTCAACCATACGCTGAGCCTTCAGGTAGGAAATCACCCTACTAGGCACATAATCAGAAGAATCTCTCCACTCAACCCTCGGACATCTGGGCATAGCTAAGGTCATGTTCTTAGCGTGACAATCAAGAATGTAAAGACACAGAGGTAGCCAGTCCATGCCCAATATCACATCAAAATCGACCATGCTGAGTAACGGTAGGTTCACTCGGGTCTCTAGACCCCCAATAGATATCACACACGACCGAGACACATGGTCCACAATAATAGTATCGCCCACCGGAGTCGACACATGAACAGATGTAACTAAAGACACACGAGGCATATCTAGAAAATGGGAAAAATATAAAGATACATAGGAATACGTAGAACCAGGGTCAAATATAGCCAAAGCATCTCGGCAACAGTCTGAGACAATACCTGCGATCACTGCATCGGAGTCCATAGCATCTGGCCTGGCTGAAAAGGCATACATATAGGCCTGACCACCACCTGCTCGACCTCCCTCTCTAAGGCGGCCTCTAGCTGACTGACTACCACCCATGGCTGCTTGGGTGGGTGGTGAAGTAACTGGAGCTGAAGTCGAAGGCTGTCCCCTCAGTTGAGATGGACCTCCAAGAAGATGAGGACACTACCTCCTCATATGCTTGAACTTTCTACACTCATAACAGCTCCCTAGAGCTGGAGACTGGGACTGGAATAAACCCTTGGCACCAGAATGGACACTAGGAGAACCATGCATAGAAGAACCCTGAGCTGATGGTGGTCGAGTTGTACTCTAGGCTGGAAGGGCAACGAATAAAGAATGGCCTAGCTAAAAACCGCGGGGACCATGCCCCGAAGATGCACCACTATAGGCTGCGCGACTGACCGAGGAGGCCTGAATGAACGGCCCCTGACATGCTGAAACTGCCTCTAGAAGGAGCACCACTAGAACAACCCGATCCATGAGGCCTCTTGGCCTCCCTCTCTACCCGTTCCTGGCGGCGAATCGACTCAATATCTCGAGCAATATCAACAATCTGCTCGAATGTAGCATCTGATACTCTCTCCCGGGTCATGAAAAGGCGGAGCTGATAAGTAAGGCCATCTATAAACCTTATAATCCTCTCCCTATCAGTAGAGACCAAGGTAGCATGACGGGCTAACTCCGAAAACCGCATCTCATATTGCATCACTGATAGCTCCCCCTGTCGCACTTGCTCAAAATGCCTACGCTGCTCCTCCGGGTTAGACTAGGGTATATACTTCTCCAAGAAGATAGTGGAGAACTGCTGCCAGGTAAGGGGTGCTGAACAAATAGGCCTACGCCTCTCAAAAGACTCCCACCAAGTGAAAGCAGCACCAAAGAACTGAAAAGTAGCAAATGAGACCCCACTGGTCTCCAAAATCCTAGCAGTACGCAGCATCTTCTGGCACTTATCTAGAAAACCCTGGGCATCCACCCTCAACAACACTGAATGTCGGAGGCTGTAGTCTACTAAAACTCTCCAGCCTACGCTGCTCATCATCTGGCATGGATGAGATCACGAAGTCCTGAACTGGAGCAACCGGCTGGGTTGGAACCGCCACCGGTGTCTGCGAGCCCTAAGTAGCCTGCTCAGGTGTCCGGGCAACTAGAGTTTGACTGCCTCCCCCCGCCTGAGAAGTAGCGGCAACTGCTTGAGCAGGGTGGTACACACAGTCAAGATCTGAGCCAAGGTCTCCTGAAGACCTGGAATAACAATAGGCACTGCTAGTGCCTGAGCCTGTCCTGCTAGGGTATCTGTGGTGGGAACCTGATCCTGAGTAGTAGGGGGGTCAACTGATACTACCCTGGCTGCCGCACGAGCTGGCCCCTACCTCATCCACGGCCTCGACCCCTCGCTGGTCTAACCGGTGGCTGATCGCCCTGATCGGTGGAGCGAGTCCTCACCATCCGTGAGAGAATGAAATAACAGAAGTTTAGATTTCCAGAATTAATCAAACGGCACGACATAATTCAAGAAAAAATTAGATTTTTCCTAAAGGTTTTGTATCCTCTCGAAGATAAGTTCAGACTTCTCCGTACCCATCCGCAAAACCCTACTAAACCTGCTCATGACTGTCGACTCCTATGTAACCTAGGTTCTGATATCAACTTGTCACGACCCCAAATCCTAAGCCGTCCGTGATGGCGCCTATCATTGAACTAGGCTAGCCAACCATTTCAGATTATCAATATATCCCAATTTCCCCAAAATTTAGAAGATTTTAAATATATCAGAAAGAGATAAAACAAATACATACTTCCCCAAAACTTGGAGTCAGTTGTCAAGAGCATCTAAGACTGAAAATACAATGTACAACAATGTCTTGCTACAACCAAAGTCTGAGGTACAAAAGACCAAAAGAAAACTATAATCTAAGGGAAGGAAAAGAGGTGAGCTGGGGATGCTGAGAAGCTATCTCAATCCTCGAACAACTCCAAGATCGTCTAAAAATCAACTGGTGGGATGATCCGGTACCTTGATCTGCACACAGAGGTGCAAGGAGTAACGTGAGTACGCCTACTCAGTAAGTAATCAATGTAACTAGAAACTTGAGTGTAGTGACGAGCCATTTAAATCATATAAATCCATACAATGAATAACAGCGGAAATGAGCAAATCAAGTCAGAAATCTACAACTCCGAATATTTCATAAAACCTCGATTTTCATTTAAAAGATCTCGTATACATATATAATCTATATTTTTGCAGCGTGTAGCCCGACCCATTTGTAATATATAACATATATATTGTTGCGGTGTGCAGCCCGTCCCATAACTATCCTCACATACTCGGTGCTCGGCCTAAGACATATATACTACTGCGGTGTGCAACCCAATCCATAGCTATCCTCAGATACTCGGCTCTCGGCCTGACTCAGTCACCCTCAGAAGCCACTTGGGTGATTTATCTCAACTGATAACAGTGAAAACAACAGCAAGTAGGAAACATGACTGAGTTTGCAATTTACTAACAGGATAGGGGTAGAATAGTGTAAAATTACCCCCTGAGGGTCTAAACAGGTCGGTACAAGGCCCCAAACATTGAAAATACCCCTAAGGGTCTATACAGATCGGCACAAGGTTCCAAACATGGCTCACAACCCATAAACAAGTATAAACTTCTGAAAGACAGGATGTCGTAAGGTTTCAAATCGAATACGCAGATTAATAGTCGCTACGGGACGGACCAAGTACCAATCCCTATTGGTGCACGCCCCCGCGCTTGTCACCTAGCATGTGCGTCACCTCATTTATCAACACAATAATAGATAACGGGGTGTCATACCCTCAGGTTTAGAGTTACAATCGTTACTTACCTCAAAACAGCCCAAAAGCTACTTCACGATGCGCTTGACCCTCGAATCGGCTCCCAAAAGCTTTGAATCTAACCAAAACTAGATTAGAATCATCAATATAGGATAACAGAACAAAACCCAATCGAAAGTTACAAATTCTAACACAATTCTCGAAATTCGGCCAAATTCGAGCCCATGGTCCACGGCTCAGAATCTAATAAAAGTTACGTCACCAGAATCCTCGTCCTCCCATGATTCTATACATACCAAGAACACTAAAATCGGATCACAATTGCCCACTCAAATCACCAAAAGAATTTCCAATCTTCCTCCCCATTTTTTCCCAACTTTTTCCACTTAATTCTTCAAATTACAAGCCTAATCCATAAAAAATAGCATAGAAACAAGTTATATAGTCTGGGAACTTACCTCCACTAAAGACCCTCGAATACCTTCTTCAATTTGCTCTCAAATAAGCTCCACTCGTATGCAACAATGGAAGAATAACCAAAGTTTCGGGGAGGCATTCTTTTATACTATTCTGCACAGTTAATGCGCACCTGCGGACCTTTCCTCGTACCTGCGGACCCGCACCTGCGGTTCCAAGTGCGCACCTGCGAAAACCTACTAACAGTCCAATTCTCGCACCAGCGGTCACCTTTCCACACCTGCGGCTTCGCAGGTGCGGCCAACTCTTCGCACCTGCAGACTCCTCCTGCCTAGCCTCTTTTCACACTTGCACCTGGACCTTCGCACTTGCGGCTACCCGTCCGCAGGTGCGGCCACACCAGCAGCTATTTGCTGCAAATTTCCCAAGTTCAAACCTCCGCCAACCATCCGAAATCACTCCCAAGCCCCTCGGGGCCCCAACCAAACATACCAACCCACCCCATAGCATCATTCAAACTTAGTCGAGCCTTCAAAACGCCAGAACCAACACGAAAACACCAAAAGTACATCAAATTCAAGCCTATGAACTTTAAACTTTCAAATTTCACCAACGATGCCCAAACCAACCAAAACGCGTCCGATTGACATGAAAGTTTGCACACATATCCAAAATAACATTACAAACCTGCTCCAACTGTCGGAATTCCATTCGGACCCCTATAGCCTATTTTCCACTGCCGACCAGAAATCACCAAAAACTAATTTTTGCCAATACAAGCCTAATTCTATACCGGACGTCAAAACTTCATTCCGAACACACTTCTAAGTCCCAAGTCGCCTAGCAAAGCTTTCTGGGCCATAAAATCCACAGTCCGAGGTCATTTACCAATAAGTCAACTCTCAGTTGACCTTTTCAACTATTAAGTTAATCTAAGAGACTAAGTGTCTCTATTCTCACCACGACCCCTCCGAACCCAAACCATCTGACTCAACACAACATAAACAGTCTAAGCAACATATGATAAAGAAGAAATAGGGGAAACAGGGCTACTCTCACGAAACGACCGATCGGGTCGTTACACCCATCAAGGAAACTCAATATATATATATATATGGAAACCTTACCCCATACCCCGCAACCAACCCTATACATACCTGAACCGAATGAGAAGGACCTGATCATTCGGAACATGGAAGAAGAACTCAAGAAACTGAAAGAGAGAGTCCAGAGTTCCGAAGGTGGAAAAGATGTTGAAGTTTTAAACTATGAATATTTGTGTATCCAGCCATATGTAGAACTTCTGAAGGGATACAAACCTCCCATGTTTGTGATGTTTGATGGCACTAGTGATCTAAAGGTGCATCTGAGAAACTACTGCGACAAGCTTGCAGGAGTGGGTAAAAACGAGCAAATCCTCATGAAACTAATCATGCAAAGTCTTACAGGAGACGCCTTCTTGGTACATTAATCAGAATCCGAATAAGTGGGAGAAATGGGTGAGCATGGCATCAGATATCATGGAAAGATTCAGGTCCAATACAAAGAATGTGCCAGACATTTTCTATATTCAAAACAACAAGAAGAAGCCGACAGTAACCTTCCGCAAGTATGCTACTCATTGGAGATCAGAGGCTGCCAAGGTAAGGCCACCACTTGAAGAAGAATTAATGAACAAATTCTTTGTTAGAGCTCAGGGTCCGTAGCACTATGAAAGGCAGATGGTTATCGAGAATCACAAATTCTCAGACATCATCAAGTTAGGAGAATGAATAGAAGAAGGAATCAAGAAAAGGATGGTGGCTAATTTCGGGGAACCGCAAGCAATAAACAAAGCCTTACAATTAGGAGGCATATCGAAGAAGAAGGAAGTGGGTGCAGTGATGGTAGTGATGGTAGCCCGATGCCCTAAGTCTCACCTTAAATAACAAAAACCACCATCCACATATCAACCATCGCCTCCAAATATCAATACTCTGCCACTATTTACCATGCCTATAACATCCAACCTACATATTACCATTCACCTCCCCCCGCCCACCAAAAACTACTCAAATCCACGACCAAACTTTGATCGCGGAGCTCCCAGACAATACACCCCAATCAGTGAACCCATAACCCAACTATATGAGAGACTAAAATTTGCTGGTTACGTCACCCATGTTACCGCTGTTCCTGTTGAGAACCCTTACTAATGGGTTAATCCCAACAAAACCCGTGCTTATAACTCAAGCATGAATGGTCATACCATTGAAGAATGCCGCATGTTAAAATACAAGATTGATCGACACCAAGGTTATACAAGAAAAGGAAGCCGCATCAAATGTCAGTAATAACCCTCTCACGGATCATATGGGCGAGGAAGTGAATGAAATTGATGAGGAATGAGATCAGGAGGGATCCATTGGTCTTATTCGAGAGTGGGATACTCCCAAACATCTCCTGTCACACATCCACCGGTTGTGGTACAAACTCATGCACCGTTTGAGGTCGAGGTAGCTACCATTTTCACTGTAATGGTAGCTCCTACACCATCTCATAAGTCAGATGACATCCCATGGGATTATGTTGTAGAGGCAAAAAGGAAGGGAAAATCCATGATGGAAGAGACGGGTGATGCGCAAGGTATGACTAGAACTGATAGAATTTACACACTAGAGAATCTTGGAGGAACAAGCAAAGAAACTGCATCTAAACCACCTGTCATTGACACATGCATTGACGACCTTTGGAGGAAGGTACAGGAGAGGAAATACTCTATTGTTGATCACCTGAACAAGACTCTCGCCCAGATATCCATTTTGTCACTGTTGGAAAATTCAGACACGCACAAGAATGTCTTAATGAAAGTGTTAAGTGAAGCTTATGTGTCCACCGGTATCACTAGCGAGGAGATTGCTAACATGCTCGGATAGGTACCAGAGAGTCATAATTACTTTCAACGAAAATGACTTACCACTAGAAGGGTTGAGCCACAACAAAGCGTTTCACATCACCGTGCAATTTGAAGACAACTTCATTGCCGGAGTCGTGATAGTTGGAGGTTCGAGCCTAAACATATGCCTACTAACAACCCTAAAAAGATTAGGTAAAGGCCTACATGAGATACATATGGGAAGCATGAGTGTGAAAGCATTTGATGGATCTCAAATATCCAGTATCGAATAAATAAACTTTGATCCACAGATGGACCCAACCTGGTTTGATGTGAAATTCCAAGTGCTAGACATATCCTCCACTTACACCCTGTTGTTGGGACGACCATGGATACATGAAGTTGGGCCAGTCGCTTCGACTCTGTACATGGTTGTGAAGTTTGAGTGGAATCATCAGGAGGTGATCATTCGTCCAGATGGAAGCAATCCTATTTACACCAACCAGATCGTGCCAGTCATAAAAAATGAGAGGAAATTAGGAGGAGAAACACACTGCTGCATTGAGCGGGTGAATGCAATTGAGAAAGATTGATGGTGGAGCAATAATATAGAAAAAATATTGATGTGGTTGGGATATAAGTCGGGCAAAGGTCTTGGCTGAAAGCTTCAGGGGATCACAGACACATTCGGCCACAACATCATGGCAAGACCTTTGGGCTCAGATGTGAATATATCGTAGAAGAGTATCAAGATTGGACACCGACGTGGCGCACCGATTACTATCCGCTGGAACTACTCATACCACTGTTGCACCAGACATTCGGCCAGACTGACATGATTTGGGGATCTGAAGAGGATGTGATTTTAGCTGGCATGAGAAAGCTATTTCTTGACAAGGAAGATATGGACTGTAGTGCAATTTTATAGGAGGAGGGGGAGGAATACCTTACTGTTCAGACAGTGGGAGAAGGAGCTATTCTCCAGAACTAGACCGTTGCACCATCTCGTGCTCGCCGAGTACCTGGGTAGCCCGGCAGAATTAGCATGACTTAAATATAATTTTTTTTAAAATATTTTAAGACATTTTTAATGTTTTGTTTTGAGATAATTACTTGAGGCATCGAGTCATACTTTTTGAGTATTTTAAGCTTTATTAATGCATTATTACTTTTCATATTTATTATTATATTCCTACATTATTTTTAGCGTAATTATTACATATCCCAATGAACCTACGACTGTGATATGTAATGAGACAATAAAACATAAGGACAGTGATTCGGATGATTTGGAAGATCGTATAATATTATCAAAGAGGTAGAGAATTTTGATAACAAACCAAAGTCCAACTTGGAGGAAACTGAGGCAAATAACTTAGGGGATTCTGAAACACTCAAACAAACTCGCATAAGCACCATCAGATAAAGAAGAGTATATAAGATTTCTAAAGGAATATGAGGGTATTTTCGCATGGTCATACGACGACATGATTGGGTTATGCACATCCATAGTAGCTCACAAGCTACCCACCAACCCCATATATCCGTCGATAAAGCAGAAGCTCAAAACATTCAAGCCAGATACGAGTCTGAAGATAAAAGAGGAGGTTACCAAGCAGATTAAAGCCCAAGTCCTTCTAGTGGTAGAATACCCGACCTGGTTAGCCAATATTGTTCCGTTTTCACATAAAAATGGAAAAGTCAGAGTGTGTGTTGACTATCGAGACTTGAAAAAAGCAAGTCCTAAGGATGATTTGTCGTTGCCCAACATACATATACTGATTGACAACTGCGCTAAGCATGAAGTCCAATCCTTTGTGGATTGCTTCTCAGGATATCACTAGATTTGGATGGACGAGGAGGGCGCCGAAAAGACAACCTTTATGACACCATGGGGAATATACTATTACAAAATGATGCCATTTGGTTTGAAGAATTGTGGGCCCACCTACATGAGGGTTATGAGAACTCTTTTCCATAATATGATACACAAGGAAATAGAGGTGTACGTGGATGGTGTTATCATCAAATATAAAAAGAGTTCAGATCACATAGCAGACTTGAAGACGTTTTTTGACCGACTTTGAAAGTATAATTCGAAGCTAAATCAGGCGAAAGGTGCTTTCGGAGTCCTTGCTGGGAAGTTGTTGGGTTTCATTGTCAGCCGCCGGGGTACTGAGCTAGACCCGTCAAAAATTAAAGCTATTCAGGACTTGCCAAAGAACAAGAAGGATGTGATGAGTTTTCTAGGAGCCTCAATTACACCAGCCGTTTTATATCATAATCAACAGTGATTTGTGAGACGATTTTCAAGATGCTGAGGAAGGATGCTACGACAAACTGGATCGAATAATGTCAAAAGGCTTTTGATAAAATCAAGTAATACTTGTCTAAACTGCTCGTGTTTGTCCCGCCAGAACCAGGAACACCTTTGTTATTGTATTTGTCCGTGTTGGACAGAGACTTTGACTGCATTTTGGGGCAACATGATGAAACGGGAAGTGAAGAGCAGGAGATATATTATCTAAGAAAGAAGTTCACACCTTACGAACCCCTGTATTCTTTGTTACGCACCTGTTGTTCTTTGACATGGATAGCCCTAAATTTGAAAAATCATTTATGTGCATGCACTACATATCTCATATCAAGGATGGATCCGCTAATATACATATTTCAAAAATCCATGCCTACATGTAAGTTAGCAAAGTGGCAGATATTGCTGTGTGGGTTCGACATCATTTATGTGACTCAGAAGGCAGTAAAGGGGCAAGCATTGGCCGATCACTTGGCAGAGAACCCCATAGATAGAGAATACGAACCATAGATGTCACATTTCCCTTACGAGGAGGTGTCATTTGTAGGTGAAGATATTGTCAAAACATATGACAGTTTGACGATTTTTATCAAGCAAGCAACAAACTTCAAGGGAGTGGGCATCAGAGCTGTTTTAATATCAGACACCGATCAACATTATTTGGTATCCGCAAAGCTCAGGTTCACGTGCACTAACAATGTGGCGGAATATGAGGCCTAAATCTTGGGACTCATATTGGCCATCGATATGAACGTTCAACAGTTGCTGGTAATCGGAGATTCTGATCTATTGGTACCCCAGATACTAGTCGAATAAGCTACCAAGAACACTAAAATATTGGCATACTTGCATTGTGTACAAGAGTTGATCAAAAGGTTCGCAAATATAGAATTCAAGCATGTTCCATGTATACAAAATGAGTTCGCAGATGCATTGGCTGCCTTGTCTTCCATGACACAACATCCAGACAAGAATTTCATCGATCTTATCCTAATATAAATTCGTAAAAAACTAGCTTATTGTGCTCATGTTAAAGAGTATTTCAACAAAAACCCATGGCTCCACGATATCAAGGAATATTTGGAGAAAGGAAAATACCCAGAAAATGCCACGCACACTCAGAAGTGCATACTTCGAAGATTGGTCAACCATTTCTTTTATAGCGGAGGAATTCTGTAAAGAAGGACTCCATATTTGGGATTATTCTGATATGTCGATGCCAAGGATACATCTAGATGGATTGAAGAAATACACGCGTGAACTTGCAGACCTCACTTGAACGGGTTCGTTCTGGCCAAGAAAATATTAAGAGTAGGGTTGTAACGTCCCGCCCAATCGTTCTAAGAGTTATAGCCACGTTTCCCCAATTTCTGCTTCTTTATGTGTTGTTCAACTATATTGTGTTGTATTGGATTGGTTGGTTCGGGTCCGGAAATGTTTTGGAGTTTAATGAGACACTTAGTCTCTTATTTAGAAGTTTTAAGTTGTAAAAGTCAACCGGATGTTGACTTAAGAGTAAACGATCTCGGATTTCGATTTTTATGGTTCGGTTAGCTCCGTTAGGTGAATTTGTTCTTAGGAGCGTGTTCATAATGTAATTTGGAGGTCTGTGGTAGAATAAGGCTTGAACTAGCGAAATTGGAATTTAGTGATTTTCGGTTGGCATTGGAAAATTTGATACCGGAGTCGGAATGGAATTCCAAGAATTGGAATAGGTTCGTAGGGCCATTTTTGGAGTGTGTGAATAATTTGAGGTTATTTGGACGAGGTTTGGTAGGTTTTGGCGTTGTTTGCAAAATTTAGAAGTTTAGAAGTTCTTAGGCTTGACCCGAGGTTGATTTGGTGTTTTGATGTTGTTTTAGGTGTTCCGAAGAGTCGACTTAGTTCGTAATTTGATATGTGACTCGTTAATATTATTGGTTGAGGTCCTGAGGGCCTCGGGTGTGTTTCAGGTGGCTAACGAATATGGTTTTGGAAGTTAAGAGTTGCACATTTTCTGGTTTTGGACTTCTGGTGTTTTTCCGCACATGCGGATAGGGAGCCGCAGGTGCGTGGTCGTTGATGCATTGGGGTGAGCTTCAGATGCAGATTTGGAGGACCTGGGCTGGGTTTGGAGTAGTGCAGGAATAGTCACATCTGCGAGCCCACAGTTTCGCGACCTGGGGCACAGATGCCGAAGAGGATGTTTGGCCAGTTTCCGTAGAAGCGGAAGGAAGAGCACAGGTGTCCGCCCCCTGGTGTGAGGCATGAGGCGCAGGTGCAGAAGATGGGGACTTCAGTGAAATGTGCAGGTGTGCGCTTGGACCGCAGGCATGACAAATAGGCCGCAGGTGCGAGAATCCTAGGAAGAAGTTATATATATTGCACTTCGTGAATTTTTGGGTAATTTTCACCATTGATATTCGGATTTGGAATTTTGGAGAGTTTTGCAGAGGGAATAAAGGGGTTTTTCATTGAGGTAAGCTACTTGAGCCCTAATACTCGTGTTTATGGTGAGCTCTCATTGATTAAGCATGTAATTAGTGAAGATTAGTGGTGAAATTGAGGGGATTAGTGCTTGGGAATTGGAGAGTTTGATTTGGGGATTTGAGGGGTCAAATTAGGCCAAATTTTGATAAATTTGATATGGTTGGACTCACTATTGAATGGGCTTTCTAGTTTTGTAAATTTTGTTGGATTTCGAGACGTGGGCTCGAGGGCTAGGTTTGAGTCTATTTCGGGGTTTTTGTTTATTTTGATAGTTTTTCTTGTAGAATTCATTCCATTACCGTATATTGATGGTAATATACTGATTTTGAATAAATTCGGAGCATTTGGAGGCCGAGTCAAGAGGCAAGAGCATCGCGGGTTAGAGATTTTACCGGTTTGAGGTAAGTAACGATTGTGTGCGTGCATCATTGGGGATTGTGACTTGGTTCGTCCCGTAGCAACAACTGAGTTGCGTATTTTGTTGAAAGTGTATAATATCCTTGTATTTTAGAAAGAGTTTCTGTAAATTGGACGAAATGCCATGTTTGGGCCTTGTGCCAGTACTGTTTGGACCCTCAGGGGCCTTTTTCTTACTATCCTCTCATTGTTTTCAATTGGAAATCTATACTCAGTCATGATTAAACCTGTTTACTGCATAACTGAGTCATATTACTCTGTTTTGATGCATATAAATGTTGTTTTGGGTTGAGTTCCCTATTTTTACTGAGATGCCCGAGTGGCTTGTGAGGTTTATGACTAAGTGAGGCCGAGGGCCGTTGTGAGATATTGATACCATAGCACGTGAGTTGTCTGTGCACCTCGTCAGTTGTCCGTACGGATCCAGATACTAATATTATAGCACGTGAGTTGTCCGTGCAGATTAGCGCTTAGGCTGTAGGATCCTCTCTGGAGTCTGAACAAACCTAGTGAGCATAGGTACCTACTGAGTGCGAGCGCCGAATGCTGAGTGACTGGGAGGTATGAGTGATGGTGAGGTATTCTCGAGGGGCTGTTTATGAGTAACTGAGAGGCTTGCCCGAGGGGCTGTATATGAGTGATGTTTTTGCCTGAGGGGCTCTCTATGATTTCACTATTTTCACTCTACTTTGCATTGAGCCTCTATTGAAACTGTTGAAAAATATCTATAAACACTCTACTTTACAAGATTACTTGACTCAAATAATGATTTGAAAGCATGTTGTTTCACTGAGATTTCATCTATGATCTTGATGTGTTTTACTGCTCGTCACTACTGCTCAGCCTTTATTTATATTTATTACTTACTGAGTTGGCGTATTAATGTTACTTTCTACACCTTGTGTGCAGATCCAGGTGTTACTAGACGTACCGGTGAGTGTTGATTTCATCCATCGCGGATCCACTTGGAGTTAGCAAGGTTAGTTCACGGCGATCGCATCCTTTCTCTTCTCCTTCCTATCTTCCTATAGCTATTTTTAGTGGATTCTGGAATGTATTAGTCTTAGTATTATTAGATGGCTATTGTAGACACTCATGACTAGTGACACCGGATGTCGGGCCTTTATTTCCATATTTTTCAATGTTTTAAATTTCTTATGAAAGATTTATTTTTAAATAGCTTGAAAGTAAATATTTTTGAAATGAAATATTGGGTTATTTGGGTAGTGAGTCGGCTGGCCTAGTACCTCAAAAGACTCAATCACGACTTGGTTGTTTGGTTCGTGACAAGGGTACTTATGGATGACCACGGAGACACACTGTATCAAATATGTTCAAAAGTGTAACCAGTGCCAAATAAATGGTGATATTATACGCGTACCACCCAACAAACTCAATGAAATGAGTTCACCCTGGCCTTTCTCTTCTTGGGGCATGGATGTTATCGAATCAATTGAACACGCGTCTTAAAATGGACACAAGTTTATCCTGGTGGCTACAAAATGGGTTGAAGCCGCTTCCTATAAAGTTGTGACTAAGAATGTCGTAGCAGGGTTCGTCCGGGATCATATTGACAATTCCACCAATCTGAAAAGTGATATGATAAAAGCTTTGTGTGGAAAATTCAATATCAAGCATCGGAACTCTACAACGTACAAACCACGGATGAATGGAGCCATAAAGGTCGCCAACAAGAACATCGAGAAGATATTGAGAAAAATAGTGGATAACTACAAGCAATTGCACGAGAAGCTACCATTTGCTTCGCTCGAGTACTGCACCACATTTCATACGTCAACTGGGGACACCCCCTATCTACTGGTCTATGGTACAAGTCGTTAATCCAGCCGAAGTGGATATTCCTCCTTAAAAATAATACAAGAGGTCGGGTGTAGTGATGCAGAATAGGTACGAAGCTAGTATGAACAGCTGGCTCTCATTGATGGCAAAAAGATGGACGCAGTGTGTCATGTTCAACTCTTCCAAAATAGCATGGGAAGGTCTTTCAAAAAAAAAGGATAGATCGAGGCTGTTGACCCAAGTCACTACATGGTTTTGAAGATTGACAAATGCCTACCCAGTTACACCAGGTCCATCTGGGCAAACATCTCGAACGAACCAATTGGCACAAGAATCGTACATGCACAGGAGATAAACGTGATCTGTGAATTATCCATGAACTAAGAGGTTGTCTCCTAATGCGAAAAGGTTGCAAATTGATAAGGGGTTAGAGTTTGAGTTCAGCAAGGACATAAATAAAGGAAGGAAGTTGAGATAAACACAAACTTTTCCACCAAGGAAGAGTTGCATTAGAACTAAACAAGAACATCTCAACTTCTGGAGCTATATAATGTTGAAGTATTCCTACTTAATAATTATTCACACAAAGACAGAATTGAAGCAAGAACTGAAGGCAAATTTACCAGAGAAATTTTGCAAGCAGAATCCTGTGTGACACAAAGGCTACTGACCAGNGGGAGTAGGTCGTGGTTTTTTCACATTTTGAGCCAGGTGTTTTCCACGTAAAAATCTCTGTGTTTTTACTTCACTGCATTTATTATTCCGCACCAGTAGAAGTTGGAAGACCAAGAAGAACCAGGTTCTTCTATTGATACAACACTCGAAAATTGGACACCAGACAAATCACTCCCTGTCTTGTGTGGTATTGTCGTATAAAACATTAATTGGTATCAGAGCAGGTTATCCTTGAAAAGGCTAACACCTTGGAAAAGATCAAAGTGAGTGCACCACCTGGAAACTGGGAGGGTCAATCAACTGCAAGGCCACCACTCTTCAATGGCCAGTATTACTCTTGGTGGAAGAATAGGATGAAGGACCACTTGGTTGGAGAAGACTATGAACCCTGGGACATAGTCATTGATGGTCCTCTAGCTACCATGAAGAAGACTGTTGAAGGTGTAGATGTACCAAAGACAAGAGCTGACTGCACTGCTGAGGATCTGAAGAAATGGGAGAAGAATGCAAAGGCCAAGAAGTGGCTAGTGTGTTGACTAAGTCCAGACGAGTATAGTAGAATCCAAAGATGCACCACTGCCAAAGAAATCTGGGATGCCTTGCAAGTAGCCCATGAAGGAACACCTCAGGTAAAAAGATCAAGAGGTACTCTTCTATACTCACATTATGAAAACTTCACTATGAAAGAAGGAGAGACAATCCAAGAGATGTACACAAGGTTCACAACTTTGACAAATGAACTTAAGTCTCTTGGCAGAGTCATTCTTGAAGAGGACAGGGTAGAGAAGATCCTGACAAGGTCTTACCAATCTCTTGGGAAAGCAAAATCACTGCTACCCATGAATCCAAAAATATGGAAACCCTCAGATTGGATGAATGAATTGGAAACCTTAATGCCTATGAGCTTAGAAGGCAGACAATGAAGATGGATGGTCCAAAGAAGGAGAGGAGTCTAGCATTGAGAATCACTGAGGGAGCAGATGTTGAGGAAGATGAGATGGCCATGATTACCAAAGAATTCAGAAACTTTCTAATAAGGAAGAAGGGCATCTCTAGAGGAGGAAACTACAACAAATCAAAAGCTCCAGAAAAGCCAACCAACGAGGGATGCTACAAGTGTGGAAAGACTGGCCACCTTATCAAGAACTGTCCTCAGTGGGAAGTGGAATTGTAAAAGGAGAGATATGAAAGAAGGAACTGGTCCAACCCAAGAAAACCACAACAAAAGTTATGGTTGCTTCTTCGAGGGGAAAGTTCAGATGAAGAATTAGAAGATGGTGAAAATGAAGATCAGGCGCTCATGGAAATTGGAGAATCCGATGAGGAATCACATGAAGAACCAGAGGTAAGTATCTCCCGTCTTAAAAATAAAATAAAGTTCCTATCTAAGGAAAAACTCTCTGAGTTGCTACTTTATTTCATGGATGATTCCTAAGAAACAACCAAAGAGAAGGAACAACTCTCTAAATAATGTGAAATGCTAAAACAAAAATGCATGAACTTGAAAATCAGAGTAAGTGTATCTGAAAAGAAAAACACTGTCTTGTTGAACCAGGTTCATCCACTTGAAACTGAGGTTCTGGAACTAAAATCTGAAAACATAAAGCTAAATCTAGGATCCATTAAAAAGGTTGTTGATCATTCTCATATTATGTTAGAAGAAAATATGGGAAAACTAAAAGATAAGATATATCCCAAGGATGAACATATATGAACTCCTAAGAAGAACTTGGCAAAGTCAAACATGAATTAGATCGAAATTATAAATGGAATAAATCCTCTGATGCCTTGACATGGCTTCAAGAGAATCATAGTAGCAACATGAGAAAGACTTGGTTTTTGGAGTCAATTGCCTAAGTGGGATCCCGAAAGCAAGTATATCACTCTCCCTGAGAATAAAATGTGCACCCACTGTGGTATGACTGGCCACTACAAAATTGAGTGTACTACAAAAGAGCAGGCCAGTCGAAGAAATGAAAGTTTTGTTAAAAAGAAAAACTGGCTACCATATTGGGCCAGAAAAAGCTTGATCCATTCATTCTCTCATAGAAAAGGACCCAAACTAGTTTGGTTTCTTAAAACTAACCCCTTATTTCCTTTTGTAGTTTCAAGTGAGAGGAGGCAGCCAAATTTGGTATTTGGATAGTGGCTGCTCAAAGCATATGATAGGGAACATGGAACCGTTCCTTTCACTTGAAAGCCTCAAAGGAGGAAATGTCTCCTTTGGAAATGGAAAGAAAGGTGAAATTATTGGGGTTGGTAAGGTAGGTAAGGATGACACACGTTCCATTGAACATGTGTACCTAATAGATGTCTTGAAATATAGCATGATCAGTGTGTCACAACTGTGTGACAGAGGTAACCTAATTGCCTTTACTTCCACAAAATGTTTTGTGATTAACCTGCTTACTGACAAAATTGTTTTGTAGTGAGAAAGAATGAATAACATTTATGTCATGAACTTGTCCACACTATCTGAAAATGAACTCACTTGCCTAAGTGTGTTGGACAGTGATCCCTTCCTGTGGCACAAATGACTTGGTCATGAAAGTCTAAATCAGCTAAACAAACTAGTCTCTAAAGACTTAGTGGTAGGGCTCCCTCACATTAAGTTCAAGGAAGACAAAGTTTGTGAGGCATGTGCAAGGGGGAAGCAGGTAAGATCTTCTTTCAAAAGTAAGAAAATGGTCAGTACCACCAGGACGTTGGAACTGGTTCATATGGACCTATGTGGTCCTATGAGAACTCTGAGTAGAGGTGGTAAGAAATATGTAATGGTGCTAGTTGATGATTATTAAAGGTTCACTTGGACCTTATTTCTGATATCTAAGGATAAAGCATTTGGTATGTTCACCTCATTTGTTAAGAAAACTCAAAATCAATTAGGAAATCAACTAGCATCAATAAGATCTGATCATCGTACTGAATTTGAGAATGCAAAGTTTGTTGAGTTCTGTGATGAACATGGTATCAATCACAATTTTTCTGCCCCTAGAACCCCACAGCAAAATGGGGTTATTGAAAGAAAGAATAGAACTCTTGAAGATATGGCAAGAACCATCCTTCTTTCTAGCAAACTACCACATAGCTTATGGGCAGAAGCAATAAACACTGCATGCTACATAATAAATAGATGCATGACCAGGCCTCTGGTAGAGAAACTCCTTATGAATTACTTAAAGGGAGAAAGCCCAACATATCCCACCTTACGGCTTTCGGATGCAAGTGCTTTGTGCATAGTAATGGCAAAGATTCCCTAGGAAAATTTGATCCTAGAAGTGATGAGGGAGTTATCTTGGGATATTCATCACATAGAAAAGCATATAAAGTGTATGATAAAAGAACTATGTGTGTAGAAGAAAATGTACATGTTGTCTTTGATGAAACTAACACTTTTTCTTAGAGACAGGAACCAGAAGATGAGGAGCTTGGACTGGTGAGAAGCAGTGAAAACATTAAAGAAAACATGGAAGATGGAACAGGTGATGGACAAGATCGAACTACCCCAAACAACATGACAGGGGGGACGCAACATGTGAACTTTGGCCCTGATCCTGTTCCACAACAATAAGACACCATGGAACTATCCAGAAGTGAATAATTGGTTCTCAAACCACACAGCTATCATAGTTCTCACTCTCTTGAGAACATCATAACAGATCTGACATCTGGAATCAAAACAAGATCCTCTTTGAAAAAATTGTGTGCATTTGATGCCTTTCTATCCTTGATTGAACCAAAGAACATTGGTGAAGCCCTACAGGATGCTGACTAGGTAAATGCCATGCAAGAAGAGCTGAATCAATTTAAAAGAAGTCAAGTGTGGCACTTGGTACCCAGACCACTAGACAAATCAGTTATTGGCACAAAGTGGGTCTTCAGGAACAAGCTCGATGAGGATGAAACTGTTACAAGAAACAAGGCTAGACTGTTTGTTCAAGGATATAGTCAAGAAGAGGGAATTGACTATGATGAGACCTTTGCCAATGTGGCAAGACTGGAGGCAATCAGACTTCTTATAGCATTTTCTGCACACATGGAATTCACTCTCCATCAGATGGATGTTAAGAGTGCCTTCCTCAATGGCTATCTGAAGGAAGATGTATTTGTCAAACAACCTCCAGGTTTTGAAAGACAGGAGTCACCTAACCATGTATACAAACATGACAAGTCTCTTTATGGTCTCAAACAAGCACCAAGATCTTGGTATGAGCGTCCATCAAAATTTCTGCTAGAATATGAATACAAACAAGGTAAAATTGACAGCACCTTGTTCTTAAAGGAAAATGGTAAAGAACTCCTGGTTGTGCAAATATATGTGGATGATATCATATTTGGGGTGAATTCTGAAAAATTGAATAAGGAATTTGCTATAATTATGGGGAGTGAGTTTGAGATGAGTATGATGGGTGAGCTAAACTTCTTCTTAGGCTTGCGAATCAAGAAAAACTCAAATGGAACAATGATCCATCAACAAAAGTATGTGAAAGAATTGCTCAATAAATTTAAAATGGAAGACTCAAACAAAATAGACACCCCCATAGCCACAACTACAAAATTAGATGTGGATGAAGCTGGTTCATCCATTGACCAGAAGCTATACAGAGGGATGATTGGGTCTCTATTATCTCTAACTGCCAGCAGACTTGATATTGTGTTCAGTGTAGGACTGTGTGCTAGTTTTCAGGAAAATCCAAAGGAGTCCCACCTAACTACAGTGAAGAGAATTTTGAGATATCTGAAAGGCACCACTGATGTGTGCCTTTGGTATCCTAAAGGTAGTAATTTCAACCTTGTAGGATATGCTGATGCTGATAATGTAGGTTTCCTGGTTGACAGGAAAAGTACTTCAGGCATGGCTCACTTTTTGGGCTCCTGCATTGTGTCTTGGGCCACCAAGAAACAAAAGTCAGTAGCCTTGTCTACTGCTGAGGCTGAATATATGGCTGCAGCCTCATGCTGTGCTCAGTTGCTATGGATCATGCAATAACTCATGGACTTTGGTATAGAGGTTGGATGCATTCCTATTTTCTGTGACAACACTAGTGTAGTTAGTACGACGAAGAACCCGGTTCATCATAAAAGAACTAAGCACATAGATGTTAGACACTATTTCCTAAGGGATAACTATGAAAAATGAATGATCTCAACCAAATTTTGTGCTACTGACCAACAAATTGCAGATATCTTTACTAAAGCACTAAGTAGGGAGCATTTTGAGAGAAACCGGCTTGAATTAGGGATGATTAAGATCACCTAATTGAAAAATGAAAAAAATGAAAAAAAAAAAAATATTTTGGCTAGAAACACTAACATAGATAATCAACCAGACTAATCATTCCTCAGTATCATGACTTTACTGTCATACTCCCTTGCCATGTATTAATATGATTCCCTGGTTGCTAATGATGTTTTTCTATATTTGTAAATTGAGGCAAATTAAAGACTTTAACACGATGAACCCGGTTCATCTGACTAATAAGGTACGTGCTCATCTCCATACAATTATTGAATTAATTGTAGTCACACATGAGCAGGACTCTATATATATTTGGTTCAGTTCAAATTCTATGTACTTATCCCTAAATGAACCCGTTCCAAGAAGTCTCATCGCTACTTAATTAGCCTAAGGTTAGGGGATTCTTCACTGTCTAATCAATGACATTCCTACATCTATTAGACTCCCACTTGAGTAAATATCCTTCTCATTGTATAATTAATATCCACATCTTATAAAAGGGCCATCATTACTTCCCCACTTCATAACATCAATAAGTCGAACCAAGTTCTCTATTCTTCTCTAACCAAAACTGATCATCTCTTTTCTTCCAAAATTATTCATAACAATGTCTTCACCTCCCCCTGCTTCATCTTCCTACACAAACTCTGATCATGGGGAAGAAAATTCCAGTCCTAATTCTCCTTCAGTTTACAGTTCACATTCACCAAACAAATCTTCTTCCCCCCAAAACCCTCCAGTTCTTGAACCCAATCCTGAACCCACACCTAACCCTACTCCAACCCCCAGGGCACGAATAGTAAAAGTTTTGGCAAGAAAATCAGTTGCTTCCGGATCTCGTGCAAGATTCTTGGAGGAAATTCTTAAAGCCAGCGAGGTTCATGAGTCTGAATCATCAAGTGAATCCTTCAAATCTGCTAATGAGGATGAAGCACCAGGTTCATCCAGCTCTGAGCAAGGTAATCTTGAAGTTGAATATGAAACCGCTACTACTGAAAACAGGTTTGTGTTGGTTGGGTCAGTTGTTGATGTAGAAGTCCCTAATAGGCAAAGAAAAATGGGAAAAAATCTTGAGAGAGAGGGAGACGGAGGTTTTGTAAGGGGATCTGGGGAGGACGGTGCCACGTTTGCTATTTGTGGCCCCGCTCATGTGATTAATGAAGAAGGAGCCACATATTTAGGGGGAATTATTGTTGGGGAAGCAGCAACAGGTTTAGAGAGCCTACAAGAATCAACAGATGAACCTGTTTCGTCTATCGAGGAGACATTGGCTGAGATACTGAGGAAGCTGGGGGAGTCCTACAATCCCAAGAGGAAAAGAACTTCAAAATCAAAGAAGGTTACTACCCCAATTCCACCAAAGAAAAAAAAAGTTTCTATATCTGCTGATGCTCCTGCCCCAAAAGTTCGTGCTACAAGAAGTGTTGTTCCACAAGGAGAAGAGGAGTTAGAAAGGGCTCTAAGAGGGAGAAAGAAAATGAAAGTTGCAAAGGGAAAGGCAAAGGTAGGAGAGCCTATTGAGGCTGTTATTGTTGACGATGAGATGATGGACCTGGTCCATCACGAGGAGCAGCCGACTCTAGTTGTGGTTGAGACACCCAAGCCCAAGAAGGCTAAGGCTTCCTCAAAGAAGTCAGCTTCTGTGTCTGCCACACCCTCAAGCACTGCTAAAAGGACCAGGTCCAAAGCCAAGAAAGTGAAGGTTGTTGTTGAAGAAGAAGAAAGAGAATGGAGTGGAGGAGAAGAGGAAATCTCTGGTGAGCAATTTGACAAACTCACCATGTTTGGCAAACGTACTATTCTTAAAGGAAAGCTGGTGAGAGATCTGGAAGAATCAGGAATGATATTTTTGTTGAATGCACTGGATGTGCAGGGATGGAAGGACATGGTCCTTCACCTAGAAGAAAGGCTGGCAAGAAATGAACTGGTGGAGTTTATGGCCCAGGGTAACCTCCACAGTCAAGGGGATTCAGATCACATTTGATGCAAAGGAACTGGGAGAGATTCTGAATATCCCTGCTGAGGGCTATGATGCTTTCACTAGGCAAAGATGGCCCAGTCTCGATGGAATGGCCTCAACTCTCAACATCACCAGATTCTTTTGTGAAAATGAGAAGGAACTTGAGCCCAAGCCAGTGTTCAAAAGTGAAATGAAGCCCCAGAACAAGCTACTGTTCAAATTTGTGATCAAGTTTCTGCTGCCAAGACAAGAGCGTAGGCACATCGCCACTTACATAGACTTAACACTTATGGAGTGCATGTACAGGGGAAAGCAGATTAACTGGCCAGCTTTCATCATTCAGCTCTTGGACAGAGTTGTAAATTGAACCAAAGCACACGCTATTCCTTATGGTTTTATTATGACAGATGTGCTTGCCCACTTCGAGGTTCATGTGAAGAAAGCTGAGATGGATGCTGCTAACGATTATTTTACGAAGAACACTTTGCTGACATGTGATTATATTGTCAATGTTCCTGAGGATGAACCTGGTTCATCTAGGAAGTAGCCAGTCAATAGCAAAGTCAGGTCATTGGTGCAGGAAGGAGAGATAAAGGATGCGGAGATCCTTCGACTGAAATCTCTCCTTCATGAGGTTGAAGCTGAGCGGGATGCTCTCATATCTGAACTAGCCAAGGAGAAATAAAAAATGAAGGTGTTCTTCAACAAATGCTTTCTCTCCTTCAAGCCATGACCCCAACCTCATCTGCCCCTTCCCAACCTTAGGAATTCCAGAGCTACCAAAAACCCCTCATTGCCCGGTTCGGGTTTTGTTCTGTTTCTGTTTTTGTTGTTTTTGCTCATGGTAGTGACTGCTTTAGTTTTTTTGTATGGTGCTTGAATTGCGTTCTAATAAATTAATTCTATTGTTTTTGTTATTGACTTGTCTCAGTTTCTTAGATAGCTTACATTTATTGGTTTCTTTTGATGATTAATCATGTTTGCACCTGCAGTTCCCGCAATGGCCATGAGTAATTGTTAACAACTCTGGAAAGTTTATCATTTTGCAACTTTTCGATGATGCCAAAAGGGGGAAGATATGTGCTTTTTCAAAATTTCAAAAAGTTGTGATATTTATAACCTAATGAACCTGGTCTCTCCATGATAAATGCTTAAAACCATACAAAGTGTTTGAAGTTTATATAGGGTTGAGCACAGAGTTTGTCATCATCAAAAAGGGGGAATTTGTTGACCCCGGTCACTGCATGGTTTTGAAGATTGACAAATTCCTACCCAGTTGAACCAAGTCCATCAGGGCAAACATCTCGAACGAACCAATTGGTACAAGAACCGTACATGCACAGGAGATAAACGTGATTTGTGAATTATCCATGAACCAAGAGGTTGTCTCCTAATGCAAAAAGGTTGCAAATTGATAAGGGGTTAGAGTTCGAGTTCAGCAAGGACAGAAATAAAGGAAGGAAGTTGAGATAAACACAAACTCTTCCACCAAGGAAGAGTTACATTAGAACTAAACAAGAACATCTCAACTTCTGGAGCTATATAATGTTGAAGTATTCCTACTGAAAGATTATTCGCACAAAGACAGAATTGAAGCAAGAACTGAAGGCAAAATTACCAGAGAAATTTTGCAAGCAGAATCATGTGCGACCAAAGGCTACTAACCAGTTAGAAGAACCAGTTTCATCTGTTTGTCTTCCGAGTCTAGTTGGATGTAGTAGGTGATTTAATATTTTATCTTTCGGCTTTATTAAAAGAAACTGTAATAGGTACACATTGTTCAAGTTAGAGTTAACTTGAGGCTTGTCACGATTAGCTAGAAGCTAGTTTGCTACAAAGGGATTAGAGTTAGTCCTAGGTTTACAAAAGAGTTTATTTTGTAAATGTTGTTTGGCTCAGAGTTGTAGTGAAGAGTTTGGGAAAATCCTAATGAGGTGTAGGTCGTGGTTTTTTCACCTTTTGAGACTGGTGTTTTCAACGTAAATCTCTCTGTGTGTTTACTTTACTGCATTTATTATTCCGCACCAGTAGAAGTTGGAACACCAAGAAGAACCAGGTTCT
>ML386768.1:18495-79999 GCA_005239525.1 Nicotiana knightiana | reverse complement strand
CCCCCCCCCCCCCTTGTGTGGTATTGACGTATAAAACATCAGAGGCAATTCACACTACTGCAATTGGTGTTGAAACGTATCTTCCCGCATCAGGGTGAGGAGAAAGGGAAATTCTCACCTAACTGTCAAGGCCCTTACATGGTTCACCGAGTACTGACACGAGGAGGGCTTATACTTACATAAAAGGATGTAGAAATACGGAAAGAACCTATTAATTCAGACGCAGTCAAGAGATATTACATTTAAGATTATGTTTGCACTTCCTATTTCATGTAACCTGAACTATGCTTGACCTGATTCCCATTTATGAGGGGATACATAGGCAACCTGTGGGTTCTTTTCACATCATAATAAAATCTTCATTCCTCTCTATGGTCAGAAATTGGGGCAAGATTTCGAGTTTTTCAATCTCATTATATCTAGGATTGCCAAGAAGTGTATGAGGCTACGCATTTTCACCACTATTTCATAAGGATAAGCACTTCCTTCCCCTGCATAAGACTAAGAATTGTCTCCATTCTTTGCATGAGGTTAAGAACTGCCTCCATTAGTGCATAAGGCTAAGTATTGCCTTTCCTTGCATGAGACTAAACATTGTCTCCATCCTTTTCATTAGGCTAAGCCCTGCCTCCATTATTGCATAAGGCTAAGTACTACCTTCCCTTGCATGAGACTAGGCACTATCTCCATCACGTTGTATGAGGCTAAGAATTTCCTCCATCATTGCATAATGCTAATGCTTCCTCCCATTGCATGAGAATAAGCACTATCTCTATTTTGTTATACGAGGCTAAACATTGCTTCCATTATCGCATAAGACTAAACTCTACCTTCCTCTGTATAGGACTAAACAATGCACTCATAAAACACAAGGTTAATCACTTTCTTGTCATGGTCTCATATACAACTAAGCTTCAGCCCTTCCCTATACCAAACGATCAATATTAACGCATCTTTGCATTTCATGGGCTGATACATCGCCACATTGTCTGAAGGCGTCAAAGTCTGGGGGCATCATCCTCGTAGCTAAAAGACATCATCCCATAGTCGGAGATCTCTCGAACTTGAAAATCATTATTCAAGGGCATCATAGTCTAGAGGTACCACCCTCATGGCCCGAGGACACCATTTTATGGCCTGCGAATCCCCTTATCATACGCTTCACTACCTGGGACTTCATGGTCTAAGGACATTATCCTTATCGTCCAAGGACAACTTTCATGGTCCGAATGGAACTTGCATCATGTTTAAATGTTCGTAATAACCCACATGTATTCGCACACATCGCGTTTTAAGTTTTGCAGGTAACTCGGGAGGTAACTGTTCTACAAACAAGAGCAATTCTCGCTCCAGTTTCTGTTCACAATGTTAACATCCTTCGAACATCTCCAACATAACGGACGATCCGCAATTGATTATAATTTATCCTGTAATCGCTCAAATATCTTCCTTATACATCTGTAATATTCAAATTCACAGTCATAGCTCCATATGAAATTATTCCTTACTCACAACACTATCATATCCAAAATTCCTTTTCGAAATGTATGACCATCCTTATAACAATAACATCGATTTCGTTCGCTGTTAGATCCATAATTACACGTGGTCTGATTCTCATAACACCTAGAACATGTAGGCAACTCAAGAACCCGGGTTCAGACGCCATTTTAAAAAAAATAATCATCCCCATTAATTTTGGACACAACTGGTCATCATTTCTTTACCCGACAACTCTTTCATCATTCATGGGTAAAGATGGGAAGTTGTTGATACAAAAATTTTCCATCATATTTTGTAACATATTCCATTTACTTTAAAATATCTTTCATGCATCACACCAATTTACAAGGGTCATATAAGCACTTTCTGTAATTTATCATAATTTAAGGCTTTAAATTTTTGTTTCTTGCATTTAAATCATTCAAATATTTATTGATTACTCCTTCAAAATATTTTTTGTTTACTTATTCATCCAACTTTTGTTATTTACATGTACATATATGTTTTGAAAATTTTACTTCATTTCATATAACTACATTCGCATTTTTGAGCTATTTACACAATATTTGCAATAATAGCTCATATTTCACAATTAATTGCATATATCATTTTATTGAGGGTCGAAATAATTTTTTACATATTTTATAATCTATAATTATTATTTTTAAAATATTATGTCTTATAAATAATTTTTTACATTTATTTAGTTATTTTATTGAATTATTTTCCCCTTATCTCTTTTATTTTATAGTTTGGCCCAAAATAGCAAAAAATCGGACCTAATCCACCAGCTCACACCCTAATCTACCCAAAACATAGACCAATTACCCAAAGAATAAACTAGATGATCCTTTTTAATGAACCTGGTCGGTACCCGTTTTGAGCGACCTGCCCCACTCTTTGTTTCATCCCAGTCGTTGATCTCAGAGATCAACGACCCTAGGAACCCCTCTCATCTTTAATCAACCAAACAAGGACTTAAAGGCCCATTCTCCTAAATCTGCTGACCCTAAATCCTCTCTACTCTCTCTAGTTCTCTAAGAAGCCATAGCTGTCGTATCTCTAGACCCTCTCCAAATTCGGCCTTAAAATGGACTCAATTATTGATTCACTTACCTATTTTGTGGAATTTCACTATTGTGCATACATATGTAGTGTTACTTAGTTCTTGCCCTATTTCTGGCAAGAGCTACCTTTCGAAATCACGCCCGATTGACTTTGATCTTCGAGGTTTCAAACAGTATCTCGTTTACATACACCTAAATTATTTCTACCCATAATTGTTTTCTTCTTGTTGAATCCCTTACGTATCACATGCTGTCCTGCTGTAAACTATGTGATGACATAGTATAACTTCTTCGCTTAGTATTCTTTTCCTTGACAGTATTAGCCTCGATGCTTTCCTATGCTAGATGACCAAGTTGACTGAATGCTTGACTTCTCGTTTAAGCCTAATTGACTTCTCAGCACAGTTGTTCATCATGAACCGTGACTTAGGATCTTCTACTAAATTAATGCATGCCCAGAACCTATTGAAATATGTCTATGCAAAATATTTTATGTATACCTCCTATTCCATGAAACCAACTTGTGATCATATGAATTCTATATGCCAGTATTGTTGCAATGCCAAGCAGACTTGCTCTTTGCTTTGATATTTCTTTCTTACTGATCTTTTGAGACCCCTAGGGTGAATTTCAATCAATGTCTTGTTTACTCCTCTTCACATGATGTCTCCTTACTTTATTTACCTGAAAGTCAACCTCTTCTCATTTGAATGCTCACTTATTACTAAATTGAGTTTGCTTGACTATACCGTATGTTAAGCTTAGAAACTTAGTCGTTCTCATTAGGCTCTTATGGTGAAGCTTCTATGTTACGTTTGTATCTTACTAGTCTTGTCCATGAGACTTCTAGATTTCCATGTTTAAACTGTTGCTTAAAGTCCGTTAGGGATGTTTTGGACCATGCTTTATTCTGGAACTTTGTTTGAGATAACCATGCCGCTCTTAATAACTCTGTTTCTGGAGTTACAACCACAAACCTTGCCTCATATGTGTTTTGTGTGTCTTGCAATTTAGTATGATCCTGTGTATAAGTCTTGGTTAGATTTGTTGTTGGTCACAACTTAAAGACTGAGTGTTATAAACTTCAAAGTTATCTCTATGTGTAGTTTGTCACCTGTATAGCCAAGTTTTGCATCCATTTGGATAAGAAATTATTTGTTTGGGCCTGGTATGTTAGGCATGCTTTGGTACTAGAGGTCTGAAGAACAGTGTCTGCACTTGAAGTCTGAGTCTACAGTCCATATGAAGTTCTAAGCATGTTTGAAGGCCCATATGTATTATTGGGTTATTCTATATTCGCACTTGAGCATGTAATCATTCAATATGGTCTGTAATAACTTGTAAAACTGAATCATGGGGAAAATTATTGAAAAGAGGGTTGGGGTAATCTAATGGTTGCATAAAAGGGTAGAAAATATGCCTATAGGGTATATGTGCTCTATTTGCTATTTTGTTCATCATGCCTCGTTTAGTGTGTTGCACACTAATAGAAATCATGCCTATAGGAATCACGCACACACTTTAATTAACATGTCAAAGCATGTTGGCTCAAGTAATTGCTACACTTGTCTCCATGTTTACTACTAAAAGCTGTAAATAGAATGCCTATAGGATAACATATTACATGCCTTTACTAATTCCCATCTAGATATCATGGCCATAGGGTTTTAGCTAATTAATCAGTCGGTCCCGTTACTTTCACTATACTGCCTCATTTAGATGACACGCCTATAGGTATGCAATTATAATATCAAATGACAACTATTAAAATTCCTTCCTATAAGATAATGCTACTCGCGTAACCAGCATGTTTATCAACACCATTAACCCTAAGCTTTCGAATAGTTTTACTGCTTCATTGCGCGAATATCGTTGATGTCATGTCTACATGTTTTTAATACTTTTAATCTATAAATTCATAAGTCTAAAGTTGCAGTACTGCTGGAAATCAGAATCACATAGAAACCATGTCTATAAGACTTAATGACCCTAATGTGTCTTAATTTCCAAAAAAATGTTTGTTACTGAATCTGCATGCTTGCAATTTACTGTTTATGTGTGGAGGTTAATTTCAGCCTTTCTTGTATTTGTGTGTAGTCCTATATGTTTTGAATGCGCACTAGTTTTATTATTTTTTGAGCATCCTAAGTAGAGCCTAGAATTACATAATAGTAGGTCCAACGCCTCCTGGACCATAGGCATGGGACGAGTAATGCACGCATAGGAAATGATCTAGAATTGTATTAGAGCGCCTTTAGGTAAACAACTTTAACATAGTAATCGGGTAGCAGGCGATGCTAGCCTGTGCACGCTGAGTAATATGAGCAACTCCTAACTCAAGGGAGTTGTGAAGTATTATTTTTGTTTCATGGGTTGATCCTTTAGGCGTAAAAACATTTGACCTCCCTTTCTTTATATGTTTGTTTTCATACTTAGTTATCAAATATAGTCTAATCAATTAGTATCATATAACCGCTAAAGACTTGTATTGATTATCTATATGGTCTAATTATTGCCTAGTTTTCTTTGCACGTGTTCAAAACAGAACCTTTAAATTCCATGACTTCCTTCACTTGTATGATCGGTTAGGACAATTGTAATCCTATAATCCACATAGTGTATACTTAGGCCGGGACCCACAATTGTGGACCTCTAAGAGTGCCTAACACCTTTTCTTTGAGGTAACTTGAGCCCTTGGCCGATTTTTGGTGAGGTTGACTAGTTAAAACATATTTAGTTTCCAATAGATGCCCTAACGCACCTTAAAATCGTTAGGTGGCGACTCTTCTCTTTTAATACCCATAAAAAAGAGTTGTCATATGTCAAAACTCGCTTTTGCAAGAAAACGGGGCGCTACAACCTCCTCTTCCATTATTCTATTAAACAACAAGAAAAATCAAATCAAATATAAAAGAGAATGTGTTGTGACAAGTTAACTTAAAATCATCAATAAAGAGGAAAAAAGAAAAGCTTAAGCTCATCAAGAAAATACTTGAACAATTCTTTTTTGCATTTTCTTGAAAGGATTTTTGCATGTTGTTTTATTATGTTCAATCTCCTGATAGTTGTTGCATTCATTAGGATAGTAAAACTTACTCACCTTTTGGGATTTGTTAGTTTATCTATACCTTTTTTCAATTTTTTAATCTTTTGGGTTTGTTATTTGAAGCTTCGGGTGGTAGAATAGGATCACTATGTACAATGTCCTAATGTGATTGATCTGGTATAAGAATAATTATCCTAGTATAAGATTTCTTGAATGTCGAAACATGATAAAATAGAAGTACAAAGTCTTCTGGTTCACGACTAGCAGTCATTATGGTGCTAAATGTAACAACCTGACCAGTCGTTTTGAGAATTCAAGTCCTGTTCAGTGGCATATGTTCACGAGAGTATTCGTATTATGTTTATTGACTTGCATGCATGATCGAGTTCATTTACCAGATGATTCAGAGTCAAATTGGAAGAAGGATTCTAGTTTTGGAAGCTTAAGCGACAAGCATTGACCGGAATTTGACTTTGGTGTAAACGGCTCCGGAATGGGTTTTGGATGATTTCAACAACTTGTATGATGATTTTGGACATAGTCGTGTGTTCGGATTTGGATTTGGAGGTACGTAGGGTTATTTGGAGCATTTTTGCGAAAGTTGGAAAAGTTGAAGTTTGGAAGGTTGATAGGTTTGACCAAGAGTTGACCTTGGTGATTTCATTTGGGACTTGCCTGCAAAATTTGACGTCATTCCGGATTGATTTGATAGGTTTTGGCGTAAGTTTTAGAAGTTGGAATATTTGAAAGTTCATAAGTTCGAATCGTGGTGTGATTCAAAGTTTCGAAGTTGTTTGATGTGCGGTTGTTACTGTGAGGCACGAGGTTTCTGCCATGCGGTTGTTATTGTGTTGCATGAAGTTTCTTTCATGCTATTGTTACTATTGATATTCACATGCGGCATGGCAAGGCGGACTATATATATGGGTTGCGCATGTCGCAAGACAATATGGGAACATTTTACGAGACAAGGCAGACATTTACTTTATTAATTGTGCATGTGGCGAGACAAGGTGGGCTATATTTTGTGGATTGATTTTTGATGACTTGTGATGGCATGGTGGCATTCTTGTTGTTGATATTTTTGTAGTGGAGCACTTACCTGTGTGAGTTTTATCTTGTGGAAAATTGTGGGAAGACAATTTATGTGCTGTCCATTTTCTATGTACTTACTAGATGGCATGAACTATGCTAGAAAACTTGCACAAGCATACACATAGTTAATCACTCTTATCGGTTAAGAGGATGGATCTTGATATTGTTGAGTATTGATGCACACCCTTGATTACTGGACTTCTATGGGAGAATGTCTCTATTGGCACGTGACTCGTCAGTGCGGTTATAAGTTTATAACGAGGGAACAAGATGCCAAGTGTTTAAGGTTCCGGAATTGGGACCCGTGAAAATATGGATATTCATAGGTTCGGTACCTCATGGAGGTTATTGGATAAAACCTGGTGTGAAAGCGGTCATTTTTGTTGAGCTGCTACTTGCCTTTCCTTTATATGTGATCACCAGAATTAAATTGTGTTTCGTTCATTCTACTGTGTCATTATTATGGTGTTCCAATGTTAGTTGTTGCTTTCCTTTTCTTACTAGAATTACTGTATTATTTTTCATTATGCGTATTCTTTATATAGATATCGTACTCTGTTGTTTCTACACTTATATTTTTCCAGGTTATCTAGTCCAGTAGGTGTCTTGACTATCCCTCATCACTAATCCACTGAGGTTAGTCTTCATACTTGCGGGGTGCCGTTATGGTGTACTCATACTACACTTCTTCAAAATTTTGTGCAGATCCATTTATTGCGGAGTCAGTCGATCGTTAGCTAACTGTACAGATCTTGTGGTGGAGCCTCAAGGTGAACCAGCTGCTGTGTTTGTAGGCTTCGGAGTCACCTTCTGATTTTGTATTTACAATGTTTACTTTTATTTTGAAACAGTTGTATTTAGAGGTTTTCTAGAAAACTCTATAGAGCTTATGACTTGTATTACCGGTTTTTGGATTTATAAAATTTTAAAGAGATTTCTATTACGTAATTGTCATATGTTCGTTTAACTATTGTTGTTATTCAGTTAATGTTAGGCTTACTTAGTCCCTAAGACTTGGTTCCATCACGACACCCAACAGACGGTAAATTGGGTCATGACAAATTGGCATCAGAGCTCTAGGTTGATAGGTACTACGAATCATAAGCGAGTTTAATAGACTCTTGCAGATCGATGCGGAGACGTATGTACTTATCTTCAAAAGGATATGGAACTATTAGGATAGTTTCAGTTCCTTCATTCTTATCGTTCGAGTTTAGTGATCTCGAAGTTTGGTCCTTTATCATTCCATTCTCTCACAGATGGTGATGACACGAGCTGCAGTTACTGATGATGCTATGCCCGGAGGAGTTGTCGCTAGGGGTAGAGGTAGAGGCCGAAGAGGAGCATGTGTCGCAGCTAGGGCATCTACCGGAGCAACAATTGAGGAGTCGCCAGTAGCTCCGATTGGGGGACAGGTACCGGAGGCGCCTGTTGTTACCCTCGGATTTTAGGAGCCCATAGCACAGTTCCTGAGCATGTTTGTACATTTGCTCAGACGGGGTTGATTCAGGTTGCACCAGCTACTTCATAGACGGGGGAGGAACTCAGAATCCCGCCGCCCACACTCCAGAGCAGCGAGTTCACTTGGTTATGTTCCAGTTGTCATGGCAACACAGCCTGTGGTTCAAGTTCAGCTTGTGGTTAGGGATTCATCATCATCTTAGACTTGAGAGGTACAAGAAGTACCACCCTCCTACCTTCAGTGGATTGGCAACAGATGGCGCTCAGGGTTATCTAGAGGACTGTCACCTCAATTTCCGTACAGTGGGTATTGTAGGGATGAGTGGGGCTGCTTTTACTATGTTCCAACTAAGGGGAGAGGCTTATCAGTGGTGACTGGCCTATGAGTTGGGTAGCCAGGTTGAGGCACCTTCACTTACATGGGTTCGATTTTCTGAGATGTTCCTGGGAGAGTTTGTACCTTAGTCCCTTCAGGATGCATGGTTGGAGGCTTAAGTTGCAAGAGCTGACTTGTAACAACCTGGCCAATCATTTTGAGTATTTTAGTCATTTTACCCCAATTTGATGCTTTACATATGTGTAATTGTGGTTATGTGACGTGTCAGGGGTGTTGGTGTTTTCGGGAGAGTTTTGGATTGATTTGGGACACTTAGTCCCTTGTTGGAGGCTTAAGTTGTTAGAATTGACAAGAGTTTGTGTTTTGTGAAGACGAATCCTGAGCGGTGTTTTGATGGTTCCATTAGCTTCGTATGGTGATTTTGGATTTACGTATATGCCCGTATTTGTATTTGGTGGTATGTAGGTTGTTTCGGCTTAAATTGGCGAAAGTTGGAAAGTTGAAGGTTTAGAAGGTTGATAGGTTTGACCGAGGTTTTAATTTGTTGATATCGGGTCCACATTGTGTTTCTGGGAGTTGGTATAGGTCCGTTATGTTATTTGGGACTCCATGCAAAATGTTAGGTCATTCCGAGTTGATTTTGATGTGGTTTGGCATGAATTTGTAAGTTGGAAGTTCATTAGTTTACTTAGACTTGAATGGAGGTGTGATTTGTAGTTTTGATGTTGTTTGGGGTTATTTGGGCCATCAAGTAGGTTCGTGTTAGGTTTTAGGACTTGTTGGTATGTTTGGACAGGGTCCCAGGGGCCTCAAATGTGTTCCACATTGGCTTCGGCTTGTTTTGAGACTTGGTGGTATTGATGAAGTCTTGTCACTTTTGGTACTTTCACATCTACGACACTTGGTCTGTAGGTGCGAGTCTGCAGAAGGTAGGCCGTAGAAGCGATGGTTGTTCGAGCTCGAGGAGTTCAGCAGATGCGGGCATGTGTGAGCATAAGTTTGATCACATAAGCGATCCTTGGACCATAGGAGCGACGCCGCAGGTGCGGCTACTTAGCTACATAAGCGGGATTGTGCGACTTAAGTGAACTCTGCATATGCGCTTATTTTCTCTCACATATGCAACTATTGGACCACATAAGAGAAACTCTTGGGAAAAATATCACTTGGACGAGGGTTTAATTTCATTTATCACATTTTGACTTGGAGAGCTCGGTTTTGGGTGATTTTTAGGAGATTTTCATGATTTGGTTTGGGGTAAGTGTTTTTGACTCGGATTCTTATTATATCATGATTTCAACCATGATTTTAGTGTTTGTTTGGTTATTTGAATTGGAGAAATAGTAATTTTAGTAAAAACTTTTTTAAAACATGAATTGATGATTTGAAAGCTGATTTGAGGTCGGAATTTGATGATTGTGATATGGTTCGACTCATATCGGAATGAATGTTCAGAATTTGTGAGTTTTGTCGGGTTCCGAGGAGCGATTCCGAAGTTAACTTTTTAATTTTAGTAAAACATCAAATCTTTATTATCCGTAATTTTTTCCTATGGCTTTTATTTATAATATTACGTTATTTTATCAAAATTCAAGCCGTTCAGATGTGGATTTGTGCGGGAAGGGATTATTAGTGGACTGATTTAGCTTGTTTGAGGTAAGTATCTTGCCTAAACTTGTGTAGGGGAATTCACCTTAGGTGCTAGCCCTAATTATTTATTCCTATGATGTGTTAAGTGACATGTATATGACGTGACGAGCGTGTATACATGCATTGGGTGTTGTTTTGACCGGAATAGATCGTAGGATATTAATATGCCTTAATGTGATAACGAATTTTATATAAAACTTTTGAAAACACTTTATTACTATTTGATCATTCGCATTTCATTGATATAGCCATATACATGATTTATCTATTGAATATCCCCTCCGCTTCTATGATTATTAGTTATGTCCCCGTGCACTGTTGTTGAAAGTTTTGAACTTATACTTTGATGACACTTTCGTACTATAGTTGTGATATTCGGGTACTTGGCATTGTTGTTTTATGTTAACGTGGCACTTGTGGACATGTTGAGCGAGTTAATTGGGGGTGTCAGCACGAGGTTTTGGCGTGCGATTTCATTATCTATCGTTGTGCGTGTGGGGCAAAATATGGGTGGGATTATTTCGGGCTTCCCATGTGACGAAATAAGGGTGTCTATTTGCATATGTGGAAAATAAGGGTGGCATATCATATTTATGTGCATGTGCGGCGTAATAAGGGTGGCATTTTGATGATGTTGTTATGTGATATTTCGGGTTTCCTCATTGTTGTTGTGTTTGTGTTAAGATTGGGCTGTTATTCTTATTTCATAATTGTTTCTGAAAGCTTACGTTTGGCACTTACTGTAACGACCCGGTCGATCGTTTTAAGAATTAGCGCCCCGATCCCCTATTAACCGCTTCTCCCATGTCTATTTATGTTATTGGAACTTATTGGAGCGTTGAGTGATGAAATCCGGGGTGATTTTGGACATATAGTCCATAAATGTGGAATTTAGCTTTAGAAATCTGGCCATAGCTAGAGCTGTGTGAAGATGGATCCAGAATGGAAATCAGTCGACTCTTTTTGCTCCGTTGGGTGATTTCGGGGTTAGGAGCGTTCGGAATGTGTTTTCGAGGGAGGTTGTGGATTAGGCTTGAATTGGCGAATGACAGAATTTCGGTGATTTCGGTCGATAGGTGAAATTTTGATATCGGACTCGGAATGGAATTCCGAAAGTGACAACAGGTCTGTAATATCATTTGTGACCTGTGTGCACAATTTTAGGTCATTCGGATGAGTTTTGACGTGTTTCGGCATCGAATGTGGATTCTAGAAATTTCATAAGTTCTTAGGCTTGAATCTATGTATAATTGATGATTTTAATGTTATGAGATGTGTTTTTAAGGCTCGGCTAAGTTTTAACAAGGTATTAGGGTAAGTTGGTAGGTTTGGCTGAGGTCCCGGGGGTCTCGGAATTGTTTCGGATGCCCCACGGGTGAGTTTGGGACTTTGAGAGCAGCTGAACCATTCTGGTTCTGGTGTCTCGCACCTGCCATGGTATTTCCGCAGGTGCGGACACATAGGTGTGAAGGCGGTGCACACAGGTGCGGACGTAGCTTAGGCTTGCCCGAATCGCAGGCGAGGAAGAGTATCCGCAGGTGCGACCAGGTTGTTTAATGAGTTTTCGCACCTGCGATTGTGTTTCTGTAAGTGCGGCACCGCAGGTGCGATCCCAGTGTCGCAGGTGCGAAACATTTGGGCTGGTTATACCAAAAATCCGAGGGTTAAATTCATAATTCCAAAATCGATTGTGAGCTCGAAACTTGGCGATTTACAGTGGGATTTGAAGAGGGGAATCATTGGTAACGTTTTCTAACCTTAATCCAATTGCATATCAATAATCTCCATCAATTTCCTCAATCTAATCTATGAAATTGGATGAAAAACCATGAAATTGGGATGAAATTTCCCCAAGTAGAAATCTGAGGATTTAGGGAGATTTACACGTTGGATTTTATTGATTCTTGTTCGAGTAGGTTCATGAGCGAACGGGTGTTCGGGAAATATAAATTTTACCCAATTCCGAGACGTGGGCCCGGGGGACTTTTTGGGCGAATTTCCTAATTTCGCGTATTACCTTAAGAATAATTAGCTATTTTGTTCCCTTGAAGTGATATTTACACCATGCAATCGATTTGAATAGATTTGGGCCACCCGGAGTCAGATACTCGTGGCAAGAGCGTGGTCTTGAGTTGATTAGCGCAGTCAAGGTAAGTGGCTTGCCTAATTCATTGTTGGGGACTTCCCCTTAGGTATTCGTATACTGATTTTGTTACATGGACGCCGTGTACGTGAGGTAACGAGGGCGTACACGGGTCATTGTTGCTAAAATCCTATTTTTACTTCCATGAAATCACTCATTTTCATCCCTATATTACTGTTTCCTGTCTTAACTGAGTAGTTAGCTTAAGAGTAAGCATGCCTACCTGTCCTTATTTGATTTCCTCTTATTAACTACTAGTTGCACCTTTCTTAGGTAGCTTTACTCTATTCTTGCTTGTTGTTTTCCTGGACTGTTTAATTAAACCCTATCTGACATACTTCTGCTTTGCATATTTAAATTGGGACTATGGACCGAGATCCGGGAGCTTTCCCCCTATATTGAAATGTATATTTAAATTGGGACTACGGACGGAGATCCGGGATTTTCCCCTGTACTGTATATCATATTTAAATGGGGACTACGGACTGAGATCTGGGAGCTTTCCCCGTGTACTGCATTGCACATTTACTGTTGAGATATATGTTGAGTTGAGCCGAGGGCTCTCTTTTTGTTATTATTATTCCAGTTTCCATTAATCATGTTTATCATTGCTTATCTATATTTCACTGTTTTAAATTGTATATTGACTTGTTTTAAAAAAACTCAGTAAGGCCTAAACCTGACCTCGTCACTACTTGACTGGGGTTAGGCTTGGTACTTACAGAGTACCGAATGTGGAGTACTCGCGCCCTTTCCTGTGCATGGTTTCCCCATGTGCAGATCCAGGTACCAGCACCCAGTATCGTGTTTAGGAGTCGTTCTAGCAGTTGCCAGGAGAACGCGAGGTAATTCTGCCGTTTCCGCAGAATCCCACAAGCCCCCTTCTACTCTAGTATAGGCATAGAAGACTTATGTATTTTTCCACTGTTTCATTGTATAGAGCTACATTTAGTACAGAGCTTGTGACTATAGTGACATTCCGGGTTTTGGGAAGTGAAAGTGTATATGCTGAGCAGCTATGTTATATCTACTTGAATTCTTTTCTGTCTTTATTTTATTTATTCTATCATTTTCGCAAATTTTAGGCTTACCTAGTCGTAGAAACTAGGTGCCGTCATGATACCTTTTGGAGGGAAAAATGGGTTGTGACAAGTTGGTATTAGAGTGTCTGTTTTCATAGGAGTCACAAGTCACAAGCTGGTTTATTAGAGTCTCGTGGATCGGTGTGGAGACGTTCGTATCTTTCTTCGAGACGCTATGTAATTATTAAGAACAATCAAATTCTTTGGAATTCCTTATCGTGCTAGGTATTGTCCTCAAATTCTTAAAATCTATTATATTCTTGCTTGCAGATGATTTGTTCCCGTACTGGACGTACTGATAAAGAGGCACCCGAGCCCCTAGTCAGAGCCACCAGAGGCAGGGGTCGGGACAGAGGACGAGCACACAGTGCAGCCCGAGCACCGGCTAGATCAGAGGTAGAGGAACCCCCAGCAGCTATAGTTGGAGGGGCACAGGAGGTCCCTACTATTACTCCAGACCTCCAGGAGACATTGGCTCAGTTCTTGAGCTCCTTTATTACTCTGTCTCAGGCGGGACTACTCCTGATAGCTCTAGCTACATCCCAGGCCGGAGGAGGGACACAGACCCCCGCAGCCCGTACTCGTGATTAGAGGGTTCATATTGGGTAGGTTCTAGAGTATATTCCTATGCCTCCAGCAGCTCCAGCTCAGCATGAGACTAGGATAACTGTTGGTGAGGCAGAGCAGCTCCGACTTGAGAGGTACAAGAAGTACCACCAACCTGAGTTCAGCGGACTAGCTTTGGATGACGCCCTGGATTTTCTTGAGGGGTGTCATCGCATTCTCCGCACTATGGGTGTTGTGGAGACGAGTGGGGTTTCTTTCACTGCTTTCCAGATGAGGGGAGCAGCTTATCAGTGGTGGCGTGGTTTTGAGCTTAGTAGCCTGGACGAGGCAACTTCACTTACTTGGGCTCAGTTCTCCGAGATGTTCTTACTTGAGTTTGTCCCTCAGAGCTTCAGGGATGCTTAGCGTGCGGAGTTTGAGTAGCTACGCTAGGGTACCATGACTATGTCGGAGTATGCATTATGTTTCAGCGATGTGGCTCGCCATGCACCGGCTTTGGTTATCACTGTGAGAGAGAGGGTTTGATGCTTTATTGAAGGACTCTACCCCAGTATTCGGACCAGCATGGCCAGAGAGCTGGAGACCGATATTGCTTACCAGTAGGCCGTGAGTATTGCCCGGAGGATTGAGACTATGTTAGCCCGGGACAGGGGGGAGAGAGAGGCCAAGAGGTCTCGAGAGACTGGTCATTATTCAGGAGCCCGTGCACCAGCAGCACGCTATGGTAGGGGTTTTGTGAGTCGCCCCGTTCATTCAGCTCTCCCAGTAGTCAGTGGTATTCCAGCTCCTTCTAGATCTCATGAGCCTTATTATGCACCACCAGTATCTTAGGTGCCTCCTGCTCTAGGTGCTATCACTGGCCAGTCCAGTAGGCCAGTTCAGAGCCAGCAGCGGCCGCCACGCCCTCCGAGGGGTTGATTTGAGTGTGGTGACCCTCATCATATGATCAGAGATTTCCCCAGAGCGAGGAGGAGCACACCACCTCAGATTTATCAGGGTGCACCACCTCAGACTTATCAGGGTGCACCACCTCAGACTTATCAGGGTGCACCCCCTCAGATTATCAGGCCCTACGTCTTCCACCAGATCCTCTAGTTATTCTGCCAGCCCTAGCTGCTACCCCACCACCTCAAGCAACTTGAGGTGGAGGTCGGGGAGGTGGAGGTCGCCCTAGAGGGGGAGGCTAGTCCAAGTACTATGCTTTTCCGGCCTGGTCCGAGGCCATTGTTTCCGATTTAGTCATTACAGGTATTGTTCCTGTTTGTCATAGGGATGCATCGGTATTATTTGACCCAGGCTCTACATATTCATATGTGTCTTCCTATTTTTCTTCACATCTTGGGATATCCCGAGATTCTTTGAGTTCCCCTTTTATATTTCTACTCCGGTGGGAGATTCTCTTATTGTGGACCGCGTATATCGATGATGTTTGATTGCTATCAGTGGTTTTGAGACCAGATCTGACTTACTACTATTCAGTATGGTAGAATTTGATGTTATATTGGGTATGGATTGGCTGTCTCCCTATTATGTTATTCTTGATTGTCACACCAAGACCGTGATGCTGGCTATGCCAAGATTACCGAGGTTAGAGTGGAGAGGTTCCTTAGAGTATACTCCCCGCCGAGTCATTTCTTTTCTTAAGGCTCGGCTGATGGTTGAAAAGGGGTGTGATGCATATTTGGCTTATGTGAGAGATGTTAGTGCTGAGACCCCTAAAGTTGAGTCAGTTCCAGTTGTTAGGGACTATTCTGATGTATTTCCAGCTGATCTTATGTGAATTCCACCCGATAGAGACATTGATTTCGGCATGACTTCTTGTCGGGCACTCAGCCCTTTTCCATTCCTCCTTATCGCATGGCTCCTTTTGAGTTCAAGGAGTTGAAGGAGAAATTACAGGAGTTGCTTCAAAAGGGATTCATCAGGCCCAGTGTATCACCCGGGGGGGCTCCGGTATTATTTGTGAAGAAAAAAGATGGCTCGATGCGTATGTGTATTGACTACCGGCAGCTGAATAAGGTGACAGTGAAGAATAGGTACCCATTGCTTTGCATTGATGATCTATTTGACCAGTTACACGGTGCTAGGGTGTTCTCCAAAATTGATCTACGTTCAGGTTATCATCAGTTGAAGATTCGGGAGTCGGATATCTCGAAGACTGCCTTCTGGACCAGATACGGACACTGAGTTCCTTGTTATGCCATTTGGGTCGACCAATGCCCCAGCAGCCTTCATGCACCTGATGCATAGCATATTTCGGCCTTATCTTGATACTTTCGTCATTGTGTTCATTGATGACATTCTTGTATATTCTCGGTCCCAGGAAGACCATGAGCAGCACTTGAAGACCGTGCTTCAAACATTGAGGGAGAAGAATTTGTATGCCAAGTTTTCTAAGTGTGAATTTTGGCTTGATTTTGTGGCATTCCTAGGCCACGTGGTGTCTTCGGATGGGATCAAGGGAGATCCGAAGAAGGTGGAGGCGGTACAGAGTTGACCCAGATCGTCCTCAGCTACTGAGATCTGCATTTTCCTCGGTTTGGCTGGGCATTATGGCCGTTTTGTAGAGGGATTTTCATCCATTTCAGCGCCTATGACTAGACTGACCCAGAAGGGTGCATCTTTTATATGGACTGAGGAGTGTGAGGAGAGCTTTTAGAAGCTCAAGACAGCCCTGACTACAGCTCCTGTTTTTGTTTTGCCTACCGGTTCCGGGTCCTATACAGTTTGTTGTGATACTTCGAGGATTGGCTTAGGAGCGGTGTTGATGCAGGACGGTAGGGTGATTGCCTACACGTCTAGACAGTTGAAGGATCATGACAAAAACTACCATGTTCATGATCTCGAGTTGGCATCGATTGTTCACACCCTAAATATATGGCGCCATTATTTATATGGTGTTCCATGTGAGATATTCACGGATCACCAGATTTTGCAGCACATATTCGGGAAGAAGGATCTAAATTTGCGCCAGCGTAGGTGGTTGGAGTTGCTAAAGGACTATGACATCACTATATTATACCACCAGGGAAGGCGAATGTGGTGGCTGACGCCTTGAGTTGCCGAGCGGAGAGTTTAGGGAGTTTGGAATACCTTCATGCAGGTGACAGGCCTCTAGCCTTGGATGTTCAGTCCTTAGCCAGTCAGTTCGTTAGATTGGATCTTTCTGAGCCTTGCTGGGTATTATCTTGTGTGGTTGCTCGATCTTCCCTTCATGACCATATCAGAGAGTGCCAGTATGATGATCCCCACCTTTTGGTTCTTCAGGATAGAGTCCGTCGAGGTGATGCCAGGAATGTGACTATAGGAGATGACGGGGTGATAAGGATGTAGGGCCGTATTTGTGTGCCCAAAGTGGATGGGCTTCGGGAGTTGATTCTTGAGGAGGCCCATAGTTCGCGGTATTCCATCCATCCGGGCACCGCGAAGATGTACCAGGATCTGAGACAACACTATTGGTGGCGAAGGACGAAGAAGGATATAGTGGAGTTTGTAGACAAGTGTCTCAACTGTCAGCAAGTCAAATGTGAGCATCAGAGACCGGGAGGGTTACTTCAGCAGATTGAGCTTCCAGAGTGGAAGAGGAAGCGGATCACCATGGACTTTGTGGTCGGACTTCCTCTGACTTTGAGGAAGCATGATGCTATTTGGGTAATTGTGGATCGGCTGACCAAATCAGCCCATTTCATTCCAGTGCTGACTACATATTCATCTGAGAGGTTGGCTGAGATTTATATCAGAGAGATTGTTCGCCTCCACGGTATTCCAGTATCTATCATTTCAGACAGAGGTACACAGTTCACTTCACGGTTCTGGAGAGCCGTTTAGCAGGAGTTAGGAACCAAGGTAGAGTTGAGTACAACTTTTCACCCTCAGAGAAACGGGTAGTCCGAGCGCACGATTCAGATTCTCGAGGATATGCTCTGTGCCTGTGTGATAGATTTTTGAGGGTCATGGGATCGATACTTGACCTTTGCAGAGTTTTCTTATAACATCAGTTACCAGTCTAGCATTCAGATGGCGACGTATGAGGCTTTGTATGGTAGGTGGTGCAGGTCTCCTGTGAGATGGTTTGAGTACAGACTTGGTCCAAGATGCCCTGGATAAGGTGAAGGTAATTCAGGAGAGACTTCGAACAGCTCAGTCCAGGCAGAAGAGCTATGCAGACCGGAAGGTTCGTGACTTGGCATTTATGGCTTGTGATCGGGTTTTGCTTCGGGTATCGCCTATGAAGGGAGTCATGAGGTTCAGGAAGAAAGGCAAGATGAGTCCAAGATTTATTAGCCCTTTTGAGGTGTTGCGACGTTTTGGGGAGGTCTCTTATGAGCTAGCCCTGCCTCCTAGCCTAGCAGGGGTTCATCTGGTGTTCCACGTCTCCATGCTTCGGAAGTATCACGGTGACCCGAATCATGTCTTGGATTCCAGCTCAGTTCAGTTGGACAAGGATCTATCATATGTTGAGGAGCATGTGGCTATATTGGACAGGCAGGTCGAAAGCTCAGATCGAAGAATATTGCCTCAGTTAAGGTTCAGTGGAGGGGTCAGCCAGTCGAGGAGGCGACTTGGGAGACCGAGCAGAATATACGGAGTCAGTGCCCTCATCTTTTCACAGCTTCAGGTATGTTTCTATACTCGTTCGAGGACGAACGATTTTCTTAAGAGGGGAGGATGTAATGACCCGGTCGTTCGTTTTAATAATTAGCGCCCCGATCCCCTATTAACGCTTCTCCCATGTCTATTTATGTTATTGGAACTTGTCGGAGCGTTGAGTGATGAAATCCGGGGTGATTTTGGACACATAGTCCATAAATGTGGAATTTAACTTTAGAAATCTGGCCGTAGCTAGAGCTGTGTGAAGACGGATTCAGAATGGAATTTTGTCGACTCCGTTAGCTCTGTTGGGTGATTTCGGGGATAGGAGCATGTTCAGAAAGTGTTTTCGAGGTCGATTGTGGATTTAGGCTTGAATTGGCGAAAGTTATAATTTCGGCGATTTCAGCCGATAACTAAAATTTTTATATCGGACTCGGAATGGAATTCCCGAAGTGACAGCAAGTCTGTAATGTCATTTGTGACCTGTGTGCTAAATTTGAGGTCATTTGGATGAGTTTTGATGTGTTTCAGCATCGGATGTGGATTCTAGAAATTTCATAAGTTCTTATGCTTGAATCTATACCTAATTGATGATTTTGATGTTACGAGATGTGTTTTTAAGGCTCGACCAAGTTTGAACAAGGTATTAGGGTCAGTTGGTAGGTTTGGTTGAGGTCCCGGGGGCCTCGGGGTTGATTCTTGTTCGAGTGGGTTCATAAGAGAATGGATGTTTGGGAAATATAAATTTTACCCGATTCCGAGACGTGGGCCCGTGGGATTTTTTGGGCGAATTTCCTAATTTCGCGTATTAGATTAAAAATAATTAGCTATTTTGTTCCATTGAAGTATTATTTACACCATGTAATCGATTTGAATAGATTTGGGCCACCCGGAGTCAGATACTCGTGGCAAGAGCGTGGTATTGAGTTGATTAGCGCAGTCAAGGTAAGTGGCTTGCCTAATTCTGTGTTGGGGACTTCCGCTTAGGTATTCTTATAATGATTTTGTTACGTGGATGCCATTTACGTGAGGTGACGAGGGCGTACATGGGTCATTGTTGCTAAAATCCTATTTTTACTTCCATGAAATCACTCATTTTCATCCCTATATTATTGTTTCCTATCTTAACTGAGTAGTTAGCTTAAGAGTAAGCATGCCTACCTATCCTTATTTGATTTCCTCTTATTTGCTACTAGTTGCACCTTGCTTAGGTAGCTTTACTCTATTCTTGCCTGTTATTTTCCTGGACTGTTTAATTAAACCGTATCCGACATACTTATGCTTTGCATATTTAATTTCGGACTAAGGACCGAGATCCGGGAGCTTGCCCCCTGTACTGAAATGCTTATTTAAATTGGGACTATGGATGGAGAATCGAGGAGCTTTCTCCTATACTGTATAGCATATTTAAATTGGGACTATGGAATGAGATCCGGGAGCTTTCCATGTGTACTGCATTGCACATTTACTGTTGAGATATATGTTGTGCTTAGCCGAGGGCTCTCTTTCTATTGTTAATTCTTCTAGTTTCCATTAATCCTGTTTATCATTGCTTATCTATATTTCACTGTTTTAAATTGTATATTGACTTGTTTTAAAAAAACTCAGTTGGGCCTCAACCTGACCTCGTCACTACTTGACTGGGGTTAGGCTTGGCACTTACGGAGTACCGAATGTGGAGTACTTACGCCCTTTCATGCGCATGTTTTTCCCATATGCAGATCCAGGTACCAACATCCAGTATCGTGGCTAGGAGTCGTTCTAGCAGCTGCCAGGAGAACGCGAGGTAATTCTGCCACATCCGCAGAATCCCACGAGTCCCCTTCTACTCTAATATAGGCATAGAAGACTTATGTGTTTTTCCACTGTTTCATTGTATAGAGCTACATTTAGTACAGAGCTTGTGACTATAGTGACATTCTGGGTTTTGGGAAGTGAAAGTGTATATGCTGAGCAGCTATGTTGTATCTACTTGAGTTCTTTTTTGTCTTTATATTATTGATTCTATCATTTTCCGCAAATTTTAAGCTTACCTAGTCGTAGAGACTAGGTTCCGTCAGGATACCTTTCGGAGGGAAAAATGGGTCGTGACACTTACCTAGGTTTATGGATGTATTTAACATTTCATCACATGTTTTACCTATATTTGATATTTTGTGATCAAAATGGGTTTTACTACATTGTATTATTAAATGTTCTAACGGGGTTGTGATTATTTTTTCAGTTATATTTCAATTATCAATTTTATTTAATATATTCATTGCACATGTTATATGTCTAGTCAGTATCACACGACTTAAACCTCATCACTACTCCACCGAGGTTAGTCTTGATACTTACTGGGTACCGATTGTGGTGTACTCATGTTATACTTCTGCACATCTTTTGTGAAGATCCATGTACCTCGGACTGGTCTGATCATGATGTTTTAGACTTCAATACCACACAATAAGATATGTTACTTTGTGTGGTACCCGATTTTCAAGTGCTGTCTCAGTAGAAGAACCCGGTTCTTCTTGGTTTTCCAACTACTACTGTTGCGGAATAATAAGAAGCAGTGAAGTAAAAACACAGAGATTTTTACATGGAAAACACCTGGCTCAAAAGGTGAAAAAACCACGACCTACTCCTCAGTAGGATTTGCTCAACTCTTCACTAAAAACTCTGAGCTAAACGGACTTACAAAATAAACTCTTTTGTAATCCTAAGGATTAACTCTAACCCTTTGTAGCAACTAGCCCCTAGCTAATTTCTACACACCTCAAGTTAACTCTAACTTGATCAATACGTACCTATTACAATTGCTTCTATGAAAGCTGAAAAGATACAATATTAAAGCTCCTACTACAATCAACTAGACTCAATAATCAATCTGATGAAAATGGTTCTTCTAGTTGAACTGTAGCCTTTGCATCTCACAATGATTCTGCTAGCAAAAATAACTCTTGGAATTTTGCTTTCAGATTTTGATTCACTTCAGCTTTGTGCGTGTCTCTATTTTTTTTAGCAGAAATACATCAAGTATTTATAGAGTCAGTCGTTGAGCTTGTATTCCAATTCCAGTTCAACTCTACCTGGGAGAACAAGTTCTTATCAAACTCAACTTCCTTCCTTCATTTCTTTCCTTGCTGAATTCGACTTCTATTCTTTCATTAATTTGCAACCTTTTCGCATTAGAAGATACTCTTCTTGTTCATTGATACTTCACAATCGCATTCATCTCCTATGCATATAAGGTTTGTGTGCCAACTTGTCAGGTCAAGTATGTGTGCTCTGATGGACCTGGTTCAACTGGTCAGCCTTTTGTCAATCTTCAAAACTATGCAGTGACATGGGTCAACAAATTCCCCCTTTTTGATGATGACAAACTCTGTGCTTCTCCCTGTATACAACTCAAACACTTTGAATGTTTTTAAGCATTTATCATAGAGAAACCAAGTTCATTAGGTTATAAATATCACTTGAAATACAAAAGCACTTCTTTCTTCCCCCTTTTGGCATCATCGAAAAGTTTGCAAAATGATAAACTCACCAGTGTTGTTAACAATTACTCATGGCCATTGAGGCTACTGCAGGTGCAAACATGATTAATCATCATAAGAAACCAATAAATGTAAGCTATCTAAGAAATTGAGACAAGTCAATAACAAAACAGCAAAAATTCATTGATTAGTAAGGTACATCAAACACCATACAACCAAAACAAAAATAGCCCTAACCATGAGCAAAATAGAATAAAAACAAAAGAATCATAACAACTGGTCTAAAGAGGGTTTAAGGAAGCTCTAAGAAGCCTCAAAACGGGAAGGTGCAGTACAGGTTGTGGACATGGATTGTAGGAGAGATAACATCTGCTGAAGAACACCCTCATTCATTTCTTTCTCCTTTGCTAATTCAGCTCTAAGAGCATCCCGCTCTTCTTCAACCTCAATCACACGAGACTTTAAGCGAAGGATCTCCATATCCTTAATCTCGTTATCTTGCACCAAAGTTCTAACTTTGTTGTTGACTGGTTGCTTCCTAGATGAACCAGGTTCATCCACAGGAACATTGACATTGTAGTCACATGTAAGCAAAGTTTCCTTCCCAAAATAATCTTTGGTCGTAGACATCTCAGCCTTCTTTACTGGAACCCCAAAATATGCAAGCACTGCTGTCAGCATGAAGCCATAAGGAATTACGTGTGCCTTGGTTCCGTTCACCACTCTGTCAAGAAGTTGGATGATAAAAGCTGGACAATTAATTTGCTTTCCCCTGTACAAGCATTCCATCAACGTAAGATCCATATAATTTTCCATATGCCTTCTTTCTTGTCTAGGCAGAAGGAACTTAATGACGAACTCAAAGAGTAGCTTGTGCTCAGGCTTCATCTCACTCTTGTAAACCGGCCTGGGTTCAATCTCCTTCTCACTATCACTAAAGAACTTGGTGATTTCGATTGCTGAGGCCATCCCATCTAGACAAGTCCATCTCTGCCTTGTATAGTCCTCATAGCCCTCAGCTGGTATGTTAAGAATAACACCCAGTTCTTTGACATCAAAGGAAACCTCAATTCATTGACCATAGATGTGACCTTGCCTTCCTTGACACTTGCATTCCCCATAAACTCTACCAACTCTGATCTTGCCAGCCTGCCTTCCATGCGAAGGACCAGGTCCTTCCAGCCTTGTACCTCCAGAGTTTCCATAAGATACTGCATACCAGGCTCCTCTAAATCCTTCACCAGCTTACCCTTTAGCATTGTTCTTTTTCCAAACATGGTAACCCTGTCAGTCATCACTCCAATTTCCTTCTCCTCTTATCCACTCCAATCTGCATCATCATCATAAATAACTTTCACTTTCTTTGGCTTGGGCCTGGTCTTCTTAACAGATTTTGTTGGTGCAACAGACATCCTAGCTGACTTCTTTGAAGAAGCCTTACCCTTTGTGGATTTTGGTGTCTCAGCCACACCTGGAGCAGGTTGTTCCTCCTGTTGAACCAGGTCCAACCCAGTTTCATCAATCTCAATAGCCTCAACAGGCTCTCCAACTTTTTCTTTTCCTTTTTCTTCTCTCTTATTCCTGCTCTCCTTCAGAGCCTTTTAATTTTTCTTCTTCTCTTACAGTGCTACGAGTAGCTCTAACTTTTGGAGCAGAAACACCAGCAACTTCAGAAATTTTCCTTTTCTTTGAAGGAACTGAGTGAGTTGCCTTCTTGGGTTTCTGACTCCTTCTTCTCTTGGGGTTATAACCTTTCCGCCAATGTTTCTTCCCCCGATGAANCTCTTCTTCTTGCTCTCCTTCAGAGCCTTTTCTAATTTTTCTTCTTCTTCTCTCACAGTGCTACGAGTAGCTCTAACTTTTGGAGCAGAAACACCAGCAACTTCAGAAATTTTCCTTTTCTTTGAAGGAACTGAGTGAGTTGCCTTCTTGGGTTTCTGACTCCTTCTTCTCTTGGGGTTATAACCTTTCCGCCAATGTTTCTTCCCCCGATGAACCAGTTTCATTTATAGCTTTCTTCAGACTTGCAAGACCTGCTGCAGCTTCCTCTACTATGCTTTCCCCTAAATCAGTGACTTCTTCTCCCATAGTTTCAGGAATGAGACCACAAATAGCCAATGTCGTACCATCCTCCCTAGATCCCCTCACATCTTCTTCTCCCTCTCTCTCAAGAATTCTTTCTTTTCTCCCATCCTTCTTCCTTCCAGAGATTTCGGCATCAATAACAGACCCTACCAACACGAATCTTTTATCAACTGAAGTAAATTCAAAGTCGACTTCAAGATTACCTTTTCGATAACTGGTTGAACCAGGTGCTTCTTCCTCATTAGTTGATTTAAATGATTCACTGGATGAATCTGACTTAGTACTTTTGTCTGCCTTAATAAGATCCTCCAAGAATTTTTCCCTAGCCCCAGAAGCAACAGATTTCCGGGCAAGAACTTTAACACGACGATTCTTGGGGGTAGGATTATGGTTTGGAGTGGGTTCAAGAACGGGTGTATTTTCAGGGGATGATGGAATTTCTGGTGATTCGGAGCTGTAAACAGATTGAGAATTGGAGACATATTCAGAATTTCCTCCATCGTAATCACGATTAGGTGAGTAATTAGATGAGGAAGCTGGTGGAGGTGAAGACATTTTTTCTATTGAGAGGAAAGGACGAGTTTTGCAAGTTTTGGGTAGTGTACTATGAGTTAACCTTTGTTGAAGGAAGCTTTATGAAGAGAGGAGTAATAATTATCTTTTATAACATATGGCCATTAATTTTACAATGGATAAGAAATTAATTCAAGTGGAAGTCTAATAGTAGTAGGAGTGTCATTGATTTGACGGTTGAGAGTCTCCTATTTCTAGGCTAATTGAGTGTTGATGTGACTCCTTGGAACGAGTTCATTTATGGATTAGTACAGTGAATTAGTAATGAACCAAATATATATAGAATCCTGCTCATGTGTGACTATAATTGAATTACTATATGGAGAAGAGTATGTACATCATCAGTCAGATCAACCATCATAGATGAACCAGGTTCATCCTGTTTGAAATCTTTAGATTGCCTCAATTTACAAAGATAGATAAACATTATTACTATCCATCGAATCATATCAATACATGGAACAAGAGTACGGCAATAAAGGCATGATGCTGAGCAATTGTTAATCTGATTAAGTACCTAAGAAATTTCTGACCAAAAATTCATTTATAAAAAAAAATTCTCTCTTCAATCAGGTGATCTTGATCATCCCTAATTCTAGCTTGTTTCTCTCAAAATGCTCCCTACTAAGTGCTTTAGTGAATATATCAGCAATTTGATGATCAGTAGCACAAAATTCGATTGAGATCATTCCGTTTTCATAGTTATCCCATAGGAAATGGTGACTAACATCTATGTGCTTAGTCTTTTTGTGATGAATCGGGTTCTTCGTCACACTAATAGCACTAGTGTTATCACAAAATATAGGAATGCATCCCACATCAATATCAAAGTCCATGAGTTTTTGTTTGATCCATAACAAATGGGCACATCATGAGGCTGCAGCCATATATTCAGTCTCAGCAGTAAACAAGGCTACTGAATTTTGTTTCTTGGTAGCCCAAGACACAAGACATGAACCCAAAAAATGAGCCATACCTGAAGTACTTTTCCTCTCAACCAGGAATCCTGCATAATCAGCATCAGCATATCCTACAAGGTCAAAATTACTACCTTTAGGATACCAAAGGTATAAATCAGTGGTGCCTTTCAAATATCTCAAAATACTCTTTACTGCAGTGAGGTGGGCCTCCTTTGGATTTGCCTGAAACCTAGCACATAATCCCACACTGAACACAATATCAGGTCTGCTGGCAGTGAGATATAATGGAGACCCAATCATCCCTCTATATAGCTTCTGATCAACAGATGAACCAGGTTCATCCATATCCAATTTTGTCGATGTGGCTATGGGAGTGTCTATTTCTTTTGAGTCTTCCATTTTAAACTTCTTGAGCAATTCTTTCACATACTTTTGTTGGTGGATCATTGTTCCATTTGTGTTTTGCTTAATTTGCAAGCCTAAGAAAAAGTTTAGCTCACCCATCATGCTCATCTGAAACTCACTTCCCATTAGCATAGCAAATTCCTTGCTCAATTTCTCAGAAGTCGCTCCAAATATGATATCATCCACATATATTTGCACAACCAGAAGATCCTTGCCTTTTTCCCTTAATAACAAAGTACTATCAATTTTGCCTTGTTTTTACCCATGTTCTAGAAGGAATTTTGATAATCTTTCGTACCATGCTATTGGTGCTTGTTTGAGACCATATAGAGCCTTATCGAGTTTGTATACGTGGTCAGGTGACTCCTTGCTTTCAAAACCTAGAGGCTGCTTGACAAATACACCTTCCTTCAGATAGCCATTGAGAAAGGCATTCTTAACATCAATCTGATGAAGAGTGAATTCCATGTGTGCAGCAAAGGCTATAAGAAGTCTGATTGCCTCCTGTCTCGCCACAGGGGCAAAGGTCTCATCATAGTCAATTCCTTATTCTTGACTATACCCTTGAATAACTAGTCTTGCCTTATTCCTTGTAACAGTTCCATCCTCATCGAGCTTGTTCCTGAAGACCCACTTGGTGCCAATCACTGATCTGTCTAGTGGCCTGGGTACCAAGTGCCATACTTGACTTCTTTCAAACTGATTCAGCTCTTCTTGCATGGCATTTACCCAATCAGCATCTTGTAGGGCTTCCCCAATGTTCTTTGGTTCGATCATGGATAGAAAGGCATCAAACGCACACAGATTTTTCAAGGATGATCTTGTTTTGATTCCGGATGCCAAATCTGTTATGATGTTTTCAAGAGGGTGAGAACTCTGATATCTGTGTGGTTTAAGTACCAGTTGTTCATTCCTAGACATTTCCATGGTGTCTTGTTGTTGTAGAGCAGGATCAGGGACAGGTTGCATATGTTGAGTTCCCCCTGTCATGATGCTTAGGGTAGTTGAACCTGGTCCATCACATGTTCCACCTTTCATGCTTGCTTCAGTGTGATCACTGCTTCTTATCAGTCCAAGCTCCCCATCTTCAGGTTCCTCTCTCTCAGCAAGAATGTTAGTTTCATCAAAGACAACATGTATACTTTCTTCTACACACATAGTTATTTTATTATACACTTTATAAGCTTTACTATGAGATGAATATCATAAGAATACTCCCTTATCACTTCTGGGGTCAAATTATCCTAGGGAATCTTTGCCATTATTGTGTACAAAACACTTGCATCCAAAAGCCCTAAAGTGGTATATGTTGGGATTTCTCCCTTTCAGTAATTCATAGGGAGTTTTCTCTACTAGATGTCTAGTCATGCATCTATTGATTATGTAGCAAGAAGTATTTATTGCTTCAGCCCAGAAGCTGTGAGGTAGTTTGCTAGATAGGAGCATGGTTCTTGCTATGTCTTCAAGAGTTCTGTTTTTTCTTTTCAACAACCCCATTTTATTGTGGGGTTCTAGGAGCAGAAAAGTTATGATTAACACCATGTTCATCACAGAACTCAGCAAACTTAGCATTCTCAAATTCAGTACCATGGTCAGATCTTATTTATGCTAGTTGATGTACTAATTGATTTTGCGTTTTCTTGACAAATGAGGTGAACATATAAAATTCTTCATCCTTAGATGCCAGGAATAAGGTCCAAGTGAACCTTGAATAATCATCAACTAGAACCATCACGTATCTCTTACCACCTCTACTCAGAGTTCTCATAGGACTATATAAGTCCATATGAACCAGTTCCAACGTCCTGGTGGTACTGACTATTTTCTTACTTTTGAAAGAGGATCTTACCTGCTTCCCCTTGGCACATGCCTCACAAACTTTGTCATCCTTGAACTTAATGTTAGGAAGTCCTACCACTAAGTCCTTAGAGACTAGTTTGTTAAGTTGAGTTAGACTCGCATGACCAAGTCGTTCGTGCCACAGGAGGGGATCACTGTCCAACACACTTAGGCAAGTGAGTTCATTTTCAGACAGTGTGGAAAAGTCTATGACATATATGTTATTCATTCTTTTTCCGTGCAAAACAATCCTGTCAGTAAGCAGGTTAATCACAAAACATTTTGTGGAAGTAAAAGCAACAAGGTTACCTCTGTCACACAGTTGTGATACACTGATCAAGCTATATTTCAAGCCATCTATTAGATACACATGGTCAATGGATCGTGTTTCATCCTTACCTACCTTACCAACCCCAATAATTTCGCCTTTCTTTCCGTTTCCAAAGGAGACATTTTCTCCTTTGAGACTTTCAAGTGAAAGAAACTGTTCCACATTCCCAGTCATATGCTTTGAGCAGCCACTATCCAAATACCAAACTTGGCTTCCTCCTCTTACTTGAACCTCTGGATCTTCATGTTATTCCTTGTCAGATTCTCCAATTGCCATGAGCGTCTGATCTTCAGTCTCCTTATCTTCTGATTCTTCATCTGAACTTTCCCCCCAAGCAGCAACCATAGCCTTTGTTGTGGTCGTCTTGGGTTGAACATGTTCCTTCCTCATGTTCCTTCTCTCATATCTTTCCTTTTTCCACTCTACTTCCCACTGAGGATATTTTTAAATGAGATGGTCAGTCTTACCACATTTATAGCATCCCTCGTTGGTTGGTCTTTCTAGAGCCTTTGCTTTGTTGTAGTTTTCTCCTCTAGAGATGCCTTTATTCCTCATGAGAAAGTTTCTAAATTCTTTGTTGATCATGGCCATCTCATCATCTTCCACATATGCTCCCTCGGTGATTCTTAGGGCTAGACTCCCCTCCTTCTTTGGACCATCCATCTTCATTGCATGCCTTCTCATATGATAGGCAGTGAGGTTTCTAATTAGCTCATCCAATCTGAGGGTTGCCATATTTTTAGATTCCTAGATAGCAGTGATTTTGCTTTCCCAAGAAATAGGCAAGACCCTTGTTAGGATCTTTTCAACCTTGTCCTCTTCAAGAATGATTCTTCCAAGAGACTTCAGTTCATTAGTCAAGGTTTTGAACCTTGTGAACATCTCTTGAATAGTCTCTCCTTCTTTCATAGTGAAGTTTTCATACTGAGAGTATAGTAGAGTAACTCTTGACCTTTTTATCTAAGGTGTTCCTTCATGGACTACTTGCAAGGTGTCCCAAATCTCTTTGGCAGTGGTGCAGCTTTGGATTCTTCTGTACTCGTCTAGACCTAGTCCACATACTAGCCACTTTTTGGCCTTTTCATTCTTCTCCTATTTCTTTAGATCCTCAGCAGTGCAATCAGCTCTTGTCTTTTATATATCTATACCTTCAGCAGTCTTCATCATGGTGGCTAGAGGACCATCAGTGACTATGTCCCAGAGTTCATAGTCTTCTCCAATTAGGTGATCCTTCATCAAATTTTTCCACCATGAGTAGTACAGGCCATTGAAGAGTGGTGGCCTTGCAGTTGATTGACCTTCCCAATTTCCAGGTGGTGCACTCATCTTGATCTTCTCCAAGGTGTTAAACATTCAAGGATAACTTGCTCTGATACCAATTGATGTTTTAGACTTCAATACCACACAAGAAGATAGGTTACTTTGAGTGGTACCCAATTTTCGAGTGCTGTCTCAGTGGAAGAACCTGGTTCTTCTTGGTGTTCCAACTACTACTGCTGCGGAATAATAAGAAGCAGTAAAGTAAAAACACAGAGATCTTTACGTGGAAAACACCTAGCTCAAAAGGTGAAAAAACCACGACCTACTCCTCAGTAGGATTTTCTCAACTCTTCACTAAAAACTCTGAACCAATCGGACTTACAAAATAAACTCTTTTGTAATCCTAAGGATTAACTCTAACCCTTTGTAGTAACTAGCCCCTAGCTAATTTCTACACACCTCAATCTAACTCTAACTTGATCAATACGTATGTATTACAATTGCTTCTATGAAAGCTGAAAAGATACAATATTAAAGCTCCTACTACAATCAACTAGACTCAATAATCAATCTGATGAAATTGGTTCTTCTAGTTGAACTGTAGCCTTTGCATCGCAGAATGATTCTGCTAGATGAAATAACTCTGGGAATTTTTCTTTCATATTTTGATTCACTTCAGCTTTGTGTGTCTCTCTTTTTCTTCAGCATAAATGCATCAAGTATTTATAGAGTCAGTCGTTGAGCTTGTCTTCCAATTCTAGTTCAACTCTACCTGGGAGAACAAGTTCTTATCAAACTCAACTTCCTTCCTTCGTTTCTGTCCTTGCTGAATTCGACTTCTATTCTTTCATCAATTTGCAATCTTTTCGCATTAGAAGATACTCTTCTTGTTCATTGATACTTCACAATCGCATTCATCTCCTATGCATATAAGGTTTGTGTGCCAACTTGTTAGGTCAAGTATGTGTGCTCTGATGGACCTGGTTCAACTGGTCAGCCTTTTGTCAATCTTCAAAACTGTGCAGTGACATGGGTTAATAGATCAGTAGTTAGGCATTGCACATGCCGAAGACTTCAAGGTATCCCAGCATGATCTGACCATAAGCCTCGAAGTAACCCTCTTGTTGCATTTCTATTGTTTATGTATTTCAGACAGTATTTTAATTCGGATTGATCTCGTGTATTACGTTAGAGCTTGTGACAAGGTACCACCTAGTTCTGGGATATTATGTTTAGTATTTTCCGTATTGACCTTTATTACTCTTATTTTCGCATTTATGTTAAACTCTATTTTTGTTAATTCATATTTTCATTGATTAAAATACTATTGAGTGACCGACTTACCTAGTTTGGAGACTATGTGCCATCACAAGTCTTAAGGAAGGATTCTGGGTCATGACATGATCGGAGTTTGACCTTTGTGTAGAAAACTCCAGAATTCTATTTTGATGATTCCAATAGCTTCATATGGTGATTTGGACATAGGAGTATGAGTTTTGATTCGGAGGTTCCTAGGTTGTATTGGCTTGAATTGGCGAAAATTTGGAAAGTTGAAGGTTTGGAAGAATGATAGGTTTGACCAAGGGTTGACTTTCTAGATATCAGGTTCGTATTAGGATTCTGGGAGTTTGTATAGGTCCTTTGTGTCAATTGGGACTCACAAGCAAAACTTGAGCTCTTTCTGAATTAACTTGACATGGTTCGACATGAGTTTTAGAAGTTGAAAGTTTATTAGGCTTCAATTTGAGGTGTGATTCATATTTTTGATATTGTTTAGTATGATTTGAGACATTGAGTAGGTTTGTGTTATGTTTTGGGATTGGTTGGAGTGACTGGGCAGGGTCCCAGGGCCCTTGAGCGTGTTTCAAATGGGCTACGAGCCATTTCCTCATGCTTTGGATTGCTGATGATCGATATTTGGTATTCTTCATCGCGATCGTGATGAAGGATTCTTGTTCGTGTAGGGTAATTTGGTGGCAGGAAATTTGGTTCTTCGCGTTCGCAAAAGGGAACCAGTATTCGCAAAGCATGGGAGGTTATGGCTTTCGCAATCGCGAGCGGGATGTCGCGATCATGTAGAAGAGAAGGCTGGTAGGTGTCATCGGGTATTTGGCCTTCGCATTAATGAGTAAGGAATCACGTTCAAGTAGGTTATGTGGAGTTGTTCATCGCGTTCACGACTGGGATGTCGCGTTCGCGAAGAATTCTGTTGCAGCTAGGTGAGTTTGTTCTTTGCGATCGCGAAGGTTGTTCTGCAATCGTGATGTGTATACCTGGGTAGACCTATTAAATACTTTATTTCGGGGTTTTTTGTTATTTTATCATATTTTGAGTTATTGAGATCGGATTTGGGCGATTTTGAAAGGAATTCTCATGATTAAGATTGGGGTAAGTATTTTGTACTTCGATTTGTTTACATTTAATGATTCCAACCTTGAATTTAGCAAATGTTTTATGAATCTAATTGAAAAATTTGGGGATTTTAGCAAAAACCTTTCAAGAACATAAATTTATTATTTGAAAGCCGATTTGAGGTCAGAATTGGATGAAATTGGTGTGGTTGGACTCATATTGGGATGGGTGTTCGGAAATTATGAGTTTTGTTGGGTTCCAGGGTGCGGGTCCAGGGCTGACTTTTTTATTTTAGTTGAAGATCGAAGCTTTACTGTTCGGAATCGTATCCTACGGATTTCGTTTATGATATTAAGTTATTCTGGCTAGATTCGAGCCATTCTGAGGTTGATTCATGTGACAAGGGCTTATTAATGGATTGATTTAGCTTTATTGGGTAATTATCTTGCCTATTTTTTGTGAGAAACTTTTCCTTAGGATTTGGTCTTAATTGAAATATTTGTGTTATGTGAAACAACGTGTGCATAAAGTTACAAGTGTATACATGGGCGTATACGTTCATTGTGACCGGATTAGATCATAGGATATTAATATGCCTTGATTTGGAGTTGTTTGTTTATGTAACACATTTTATTTTGTTGTTCACTACCCGCACCCTTATACTATTGTTTTGATTCTTGTACACATTGTTGTTGAGTCGTGGGATATATCTTGGTGTGGCATTAATATTGTCATTGTGGTGATGTTGTAGCACAAGTGTACGTAAGGTGCAGGTGAATGTTATTGTGGTGTTGTGATTGAGATGCGCATGTGGCGGAATAAGGGTGTTGTGTATATTGATGCATATGAGGGGAGATAAAGGGGCTTATACGTGTAGTGCTAGTAAGGGGAAATACATCATTCTGAAGCACATGCAACGAGAAAAGGGGGCTTATGCGCGTAAAGATATTTCGGGAAGATATTTTTAAAATGCGAAGCTCGCACTACGTCATAAGGGGGACTTGTGATTCGTGATATGTGATTATAAGGTGTAGTACCTCGGGGTGATTCCCTATGTTGGAACGGCTAGAAAATTTGAACTGTCATTGTTTTATTTAATTGATTCACTTGTATTTTAACTTTTTTAGGGTTAATTTGTTGTGTTATTACATGATTTCAACTTGTTTCCATTTACTTATTTTTCTTTTCGTTGTTAGGTTCATATTGATATCCTATGTAGGTTTTATGTCTAGTGAGTGTCTTGACTTGAACCTCATTACTACTCCACTGAGGTTAGTCTTGATACTTATTGGGTACCGTTTATGGTGTACTCATACGACGTTTCTACATGTTTTGTGCAAATCCATGTACCTCAGAATGTGCCGGATGTTAGTGGACTGATTTCGAGTTGATGAGGAGACTTCAAAGTATACTTGTTGTCCCGCTCGTAGGACTCAGAGTCACCTTCTATTGTTTCCCTAATACTACTTATTTTATTCCAAATAATTCTGTATTTTGAGACTCATGATGCACTTCTTGTAGAGATTATCACTCGGTAGCACCGATTTTGGGGTTTTTATTGACTTATGTATTTCCGCTTTTGGTTATGTTATTCTGCTATCGTTATTATTTAAGTTGGTGTTTGGCTGTACTGATCTTGCTATTGCATAGGCATAGCTAATCCTAGGTACTATGTTCCGTCACGATCCAAAAGATGGGATTTTTGGGTCGTGACAAGTTGGTATCAGAGGCTAGAGAGGTTCAAGAGATATTCTCCTCCTACATTCAGTGGCGCAATTTCAAAGGATGCATAGGGCTTTCTAAAAAATTTTCACATTATTCTTCACACCGTGGCATAATGGAGTTAAGCGAGGTCCAATTACTACTTTCTACCTGACGGGGTTGGCATATATATAGTGGCAGACTTATGAGGAGAGTATGCCAGTTGGCGCAGCGCCACTCACTTGGGTTCAGTTTTTTGGTAAATTTTTTAGGAATCTTGTTCCACACACCCTCAGGGATGTATTGCGCACAGAGTTCGAGCAGTTGTGCCAAGGGACTATGACCGCGTTCGAATTTGCCATAAGGTTTATTGAGAAATCTCCTCATGCACCTGCTTTTGGTTTCTATAGTTAGAGAGAGTCCGCAGATTTAACGAGGAACTCAGTTATGGTCATAGATTCGGTATGGCATGGGAGATTAAGAGTGATACTGCATTTTAGAAGGTGTTGGAGTATGCTAGGATGTTGGATCGTATGTGTGGCCAGGAGAGAGAGAGGATAGGGAGGCCAAGTGGCCTCGAGATTTTGAAGGATTTAGTGGTTCCCGCTCCACAATTTCAGCTCATCATGGAAGAGGTTATGTCAGTCGACTATTTCACGGGGCAGGCTACTCCTAGTGCTCCAACTATTCATGGACCTTAGAGTACTCATTTTTTACAGTCATTTTCTAATGCATCTCCTGCACGGGGTGCTTACAGCGGTTATTCAAGTTGTTTGGGTCAGACTCAGTACCAGTAGCCACGCCCGCAGATGGTTAATTTGAGTTTGGTGATACCACGCACATGGCTGGATATTTTCCCAAGATTAGGAGGGGTGGACCTCTGCATGGTACTTAGGTTGTGGTTTCTACTCTAGTTACTACTCCACCTGCACATCCAACTAAGGGTGGACGACAATCGTGTAGAGGGCGTCCCAGAGGGGGAGGTCAAGCCCGTTGTTATGTTTTTCCAGGTAGGACTGATGATGTGGCCTCTGATACTATCATCACATGTATTGTTCTGATCTGTCCATGTATCAATTTAGTTTGATGTGGTTTCTAGTTATTCGTGTGTGTCATCTTACTTTGCTTGATATTCGGATATGTCTCGTGATTCTTTGAGTACCTCTGATTATGTGTCTATGCATGTGGCTCAAACATTTTTGTTTGATCACCATCGGGAGATATGAGACATGGGTTGACCTTCTAGAACTCAATATGGTGGACTTTGATGTGATTTTGGACATGGATTGGTTGTCACCATATCACAATATTCTTGATTGTCACGATAATACCGTGACATTGGTGATGTCGGGTTTTCCAAGGTTGGAACAGAGAGGTACATTGGGTCATGTTCTCAGTAGGGTGGTGTCTAATATGAAGACACCGTCGATGGTTAAGAAGGGGTCCTTGGCATACTTAGCCTTTGTGAGTTATGTTAGTGTTGATACTCCTACCGTTGAGTCAGCTTCGATAGTGAGAGATTTTCCAGATGCATTTCCAGCAGACCTAACGGACATGCCACCCGATAGGGATATTTATTTTGGTATTTTTTTGGTGTAGGGCACTCAACCCATCTCTATTCCACCATATTGCATGGAACTAGTTGAGTTGAAATGTAAGGCCCCATAAAGTTTTTCCAAAAAACAAGGGTTTCGTGGTGTCGTGGTAGGCGTAGGGCATTTCTGAGGCCTATTGTGTGGTCGCATAATCACTCTGGGGGCCGCAGAATGGCAGCAGAGTGAGGCAGCCATTTGGGCCATCTTTCATGTTATTTTCGCGGCCCATTATACGACCGTAAAACAATTTTATAGGCCGCACTCTGATCGGATATCAAGCCTTGGAATTTTGCGGAGGGAGGTTCTGCGATGCATTATGCGACCCCAGAACAGGTTTGCGGGCCGCATAACAATCATAGATTGAGGCAGGCCAGCCCAGTTTGGAGGGCCTTTTTCGCGGCCCATTTCGCAGACCGCAGAATCAATGCGACCGCAGACCCTATTCCAGGGTTTCATTTTAGGTTTTTTATAACCCAACCCTACTTCGTTAAAATAGATACTATAGACCATTTTTAAGCAAAAATCTGATATTCTGAGAGTTAAAGAGAGTACTTAGATAGGAGTATGATCTTCAACCAATTGTCCGTCAATTCTTGCTCAAATCATTGAAGATTACCTAGGAAAACTCACTGGTCCTTAATTTCGAAAATTAGCTTAAAAGGAGTAATTGGCAAGTCAATACTTGGGTATGGGAGATGTTTATCTTACATACATGTGTTATAAAAGAGTGTAGGAAGATTGTGAGCTAAAAATGGTAAAGAATGGGTTGCGGGATGATGGGATCTTTCATAAAAGAACCTTAAAACATTAATACACACCTAGTGTTTGCTAAAATGCTCAAATCAGCTAGAATCGTGATCATCTTCCTAATTTCTATTCAACTTGTTATATTTCTAAATAGATTGAAGTTGCTAAGAATTTCAGAAAATTTTAAAGTTTAAGGAAGCTCAGTTGAGGTATATTGGCTAAACCCCTTTATTAGGATTGAATTTCCACGGTGTTCATGTACGTTATGTAAGACCCGAGTTGATTATTATGAAATTGGTTATTTTGAGTAAACTCGTGTTGAAAGATATATGCTCATTAAGTGTTCCGAATGTTTTTATCATGCTATGTTATCATTTGAGGATATATTCAAAGTCTGGGATGTGTGTTATAAGTGTTATAAAATCAATTCAAGTTTGTATGAAGGTTATCATGCCAAATTATGTGATAAATTCCTATATGTCTAAGACTCTTAATTTCTCTCATGTGTACCTAAAAATCTTGTTGTCGATAATGATGATGATGTGTGAAAATGAAAAAGGGGGGCATGAAATATAAAATTCGGCCAAGTTCCAAGAATGATATTATAATTCTGTCCATTAGTGCCGATAAATTGAAATATGTGAAAGAAGTTTGAACTGAGATAATTGATAGAAAAAGGTAGTGTCTCAGGTGAGACGGCCTAGCCGATCGGGCCGTGATCGGACACCAAGCCGCACACATGGTGGTGATTGTGCTAGAAATTGTAATTGGAATTGCGATTGTGGTTGATGTCTCAAATGAAGTGGCCTAAACGATCGGGCCATGATCAGACTCCTTGTAAAAGTAAAGTGGTACTGTGAATGATGGTATATCGATACTAAGCATCTCCCAGTCTAAAAACATGAAAATTTATTTGAAAATTTATGTGGCTCTTAATTTGATGTTTTGGTATTGTTTGACGCTTCTATTGATTTCCTGATTTTCTCCCGTGTATTATTATTCATTCTATTGAGATGGTGTTTAGCTATAAATACTAGTACTATTTGAAAGTTCTAACATCCCTTTTTTTCCAGGGACGCTGCATCTTTAATGGATGCAAGTGGTTCCACAGCAGGTAGCGTTGACCAGTGATAGCAGTACACCCTCCTCCCAACTGACTTGGTGAGCTCCTTTTCATTCCGGGGTTATGCATCTTTTCTATATTATATTATCAGGTTTTGAGGTATAGCAGGAGCCTTGCTGTCGCACTACTATTTTACTCTAGTAATTATTAGAGGCTATGTTGGCCAATAGTGTGGATTGCATATAGGTGCTGGGAAAGTCAAACGAGTTACGTTGTGTTTGAATCATTTATTCCACTTTAGCCAATGAAAATGTGTGTATTTTGAGACATTAAAAAAATGAAGTAACTAATGGAAAGGATTTGGTATTGTATAAACGATCTCCCTGTTGTCTAATTAATGTGAATATGTCTTCTCTTTATCATGTGTGAGTTTGGATAGAAAGTATCTAACAAGCTTGCTCGACCGGGTTCACTCGGTTGAGCCCGAGTTTGGGGCGTGAAATGAAGGATTTAAAGGAACAGCATCAGGAGTTGCTTGATAAAGGTTTCATCAGCACGAGTGTCTCTCCTTGGGTTGCTCTAGTTCTATTTGTGTATAAGAAAGACGACTTTATTAGGATGTGTATTGACTACATGCAATTGAACAAGGTTACAGCTAAGAACAAGTAGCCACTACCATGTATTAATGATTTGTTTCACCATCTTCAGGGTGGTAAAGTATTCTCGATGATTTATTTGAGATTAGGGTATGATCAGTTCAAGATTTGAGCTTCATATAGTCCATGTACGGCTTTCAGCACCCGCTATGGCCACTATGAGTTTCTAGTGATGTCTTTTCAGCTGATTAATACCCCAGCAGCCTTTATGCAGTTGATGGAGAACTTGTTATAGATATACCTTGATTCCTTCGTCATCATGTTCATTGATGATATATTGGTTTATTCTCGCAGCTGGGAGGATCATGAGTAGCACTTTAGGAACGTGCTCCAGACTTTGAGGGAGAAGAAGCTATATGTTAAATTCTCCAAGTACGAGTTTTGGCTTGAGTCTCTGGAATTCATAGGCCACGTATTGTCCAGTGAGGGAATTAATGTGGATCCAAAGAAGATTAAAGCAGTTAAGAGTTGGCCCAGACTGTCTTCTACTACTAAAATCCGGCGTTTCCTTGGGTTGGCCCAGACTGAATTCCACGAACCTTGAGGAGATTTGACATTGCGGGGGTTATTGTCGACAGACTGACCAAGTATGCACACTTCATTCCAGTCATGACTACCTATTCTTCTGAGCAGCTGGCTCGGATTTATATTTGGAAGATTTTTTGGCTTCATGGTGTGTCGGTGTCTATTATCTCAGATCGAGGCACGCAATTCACATCGCATTTTTTGAGAGCCATGCAGCATAAGTTGGGAACACTAGTGGAGCTGAGTACAACAGTTAATCCACAGACCAACGGATAGTCCGAGCTCACTATTCATATTTTGGAGGACATGTTACGTGCATGTGTTATTGATTTTCGGTGTTCACGGGATCAGTTTCTACTGCTAGCAGAGTTCGCCTACAACAACAACTATCAGTCGAGCATCCAGATGGCTCCTTTTGAGGTCTTAAATGGGAGGTGATGTGGTTCTCCGGTTGGTTGGTTTTATCCTAGGGATACTATGTTCTTGGGCACTAATTTGGTTTGTGATTCTTTTCGGTAGGTGAAGTTGATTCAAGAGCGACTATGTATGGTGCAGTCTAGGAAAAAGAGTTATGCTGATAGAAGGGCTCGTGATGTGGAATTCATGGTGGGTGAGAGGGTTCTACTCAGACATTTGCCTATGAACGGTGTGATGATGTTCGGGAAGAAGGACAAGTTCAGCCATCAATATATTGGTCCTTTTGAGATTCTTGAGAAAGTGGGTGATATGGCCTATAGACTTGCATTGCCACCCATCTTATCGGGAGTTCACCCGGTGTACCATGTCTCCATGCTCAGGAAGTATTATAGTGATTTTTCACATGTGTTAGACTTTATCTCAGTGCAATCGGACAAGGCTTTTACCTATGTTGAGGAGGTGGTGTCTATTTTAGACAAGCAGGCCGGAAGTTGAGGTCGAAGAACAATGCATCTTTGAAGGCTTAGTGGAGAGGTCAACTGGTCGAGGAGACAACTTGGGAGACCGAGCATGATATGCAGAGCTGATATCCCCACATTTTTGGCACTTCAGGCATGTCTCTTTACTCGTTCGAGGAAAATGCTTAATTATGAGGGGGAGAATGTAACGATCTGGAAACTTGTTTTTGAGTATTTTAGCCCCGCTATCCCTATTTGATTCTTTACATATGTGTATTTGAGGTAACGTGAATTGTCGATTTGGTTGGTTTGATTTGTCCCTTGGTTAGAGGCTTAAGTTGTAAGAGTTGAAAGGAGTTTGAATTTTGTGTAAACGACTCTAGAATGATATTTTGATGATTCTAATAGCTTCATATGGTGATTTAGACTTAGGTGTATGTCTAGATTTTGATTTGGAGGTTCCTAGGTTGTTTTGGCTTGAATCGGCGAAAAGTTGGAAATTTGAAGGTTTAGAAGGTTGATAGGTTTGACTGAGGGTTGACTTTGTTGATTGGGGGTTCCAGGAGTTGGTTTAGGTCTGTTGTGTCATTTGGAACATGCATGCAAAATTTGAGTTCAATCTGAATTGATTTGAGATGGGTCGGCATAAGTTATAGAAGTGGAAAGTTCATTAATTCATTAGGCTTGAATTTGAGGTGCGATTTGTAGTTTTGATGATGTTTGGTGTGATTAGAGGCCTCGAGTAGGTTTGTGCTATGTTTTGTGATTGGTTGTTATGATTGGGTGTGGTTACTGTGACCTTGGGTGTGTTTCAGATGGGCTACAAGACATATCCTCATGTTTTGGATTATTGATGACTGGTATCTGATTTTCTTCATCGTGACTAAGGAGCCGCATTCACATTGGGTAACTTGGTGGTAAGCGATTTTTTTCTTCGGGTTCGTGAAGGGGAGCCCACGTTTGCGAAGCTTAAGAGGTAGTGGCCTTCGCGATTGCGAGCTAGATGTCGCGATCACGTAGAAGAGAAGGCTGGTAGGGGCATAAGGTATTTGGCCTTCGCATTCGCGAGTGCGGCATCATGTTCACATCGGTTCTGTGGAGTTGGACGTAGTGACTGGGATGTCGCGTTCGCAAAGAAGAGTATAGCATCTGGGTGAGTTTGTTCTTCCTGATCGTGAAGGTTGTTTTGTGATCGTGATGTGTATACCTGAGCAGACCTATTAAATATTCTATTTCGAGGGTTTTTGTTATTTTATCACATTTTGGGTTATAAATCTCGGATTTGGGCGATTTTGGAGGGGATTTTCACGATTTGGACTGTAATAGATATTTTTGACTCAGATCTATTTATATTTCATGATTCCAACATTCAATTTAGTGATTGTTTAAAGAATCAACTTGACGAAATTGGGAATTTTAGTAAAAACTTTTATATGACATAAATTCATGATTTAAAGGCCGATATGAGGTCGGAATTGGATGAAATTGGTGTGACTGGACTCGTATATGAATGGACGTTCATAATTGTGAGTTTTTTCGAGTTTCGGAGAGCGGTCTCGGGATTGAATTTTCGGGTAAACTTTTTGAGTTTAGTTAACGTTGAAGTTTTATTATGCGAATCATTTCCTATTGGTTTAGTTGTACTCGTATATATTTCTGCACTTCTTGTGCAGATTCGCACATTGGTACCAGTAGAGTCCTGAAAGGTGCTTAGTGGATATCAGATATATGACTCGAGGTAGCTCATGTACTTTTGACTCCACGTCTTGGGATGCTTGAACGTTAGTATTGATCATACAATTATTGTGTATACCTCTCAGTTACTATTACCCAACATTATTTTTTTGCTATTAATTTTTAGTTTCATTTCTTTCATATTTACTGTTACGTGTTGGCTTGCCTAGCAAGTGGTGTTAGGCATCATCACGACCTCTAGGTTGGGATTTTGGATCGTAACATAAACGCATTATCTTCTCTCTTCTACCGGTTTCAAACCTTAAGCATAAAATATCTACCTAGCTATTAAGGACGGATTCAGCCATCAAGGTTTTGTACATAAACGAAGAAAATTAAATCAATAAATAATAAAAATATAAAGGGTATCATTTAGGTCTTACATTTAAGCGGAATAAAGATGACATATTTCAATTTGAGGTCAAAGTTATGTAGAATAATTGTTTTTAACAGTGAGGCCCAACAGAAGTTGAAGACAAACAAGTCCAATAGCACAAGCCCATTAGTAGAAAAATCCATCATCCGAATACATTTTATTTTCAACTCCGATTGTACATTTTGTATTTTCTCATTTTTAAGATGTATATAGATATTATTGTTGAAATAGGAAATTCAAGTCATCTCATTATTCTAGGAACTGACCGACTTATTTCTTCTCTCTCTCTCTCCTTCTCTCCTCTCTCTCTCTTAGACTGTTCTAGGGTTTTCTTTGATTTTCTTCTTACATGAATTGAATTCAGTTAGATTAACATGGTATCAAATCAAGGATTTAGATTCCACTCAATTTGAGCTTCACTCTGGTGTTACCCTTGCACAGAGTTTTGTCGTATTTCACCTTCAATCAGTAACTGTGAAAGGTCATCTGGAACAAGATTTGATTGGGAAAAAATTAGGGCTTTCTTCTGTTTTGTGCAGGAATCGACTTTCCTAGCTGTTCGCTGCTGATTTTCAAAGGTTATCATCACTTTATTTGTTCGATATCCTAGGTTTGCGGTTGCTCGTGGAACATTTTTCTCAAATCTAGAAGGCTAGTAATTTTCTTCTAATCTACTGCATTACAACATAAAGTTCATGATGTTTAGAACAAATTTTGTAGTCTCCATGGAGTATATATTTGTTGATCGTTGATCTTGTAACGACCCGACCGGTCGTTTTTAGCTCTAGCGCATCGTTCGGCTGTTTGGGGACTCGAGTAACTTCATTTCATGAATTATGACTTGTACATGTGATTGGAATTGAATTTCGGGAAGTTCAGAGTTGATTTGGGAAAAACTTCTAATTTCGAAGCTTTAAGTTAGAGGAATTAACTAAGGTTTGACTTTTGAGTAAACGACACGGAGTTGGGACTTGAAGGTTACAATAGGTTAGTATGATGATTTGACTTGGGCGTATGCCTGGATCGGGTTTTGGATGACACGGGATTGTTTCGGCGCCTATTGCGGAAAGTTGGCATTTTGGAATAATTTCATAAATTTGGGTTGAAGTGTATTTTAGTGTTATTGATTTTTGTTTGGAATTCCCTAAGGTGATTCTGGCATTAGGAGCACGTCCGGAGGTAGATTTGGATGTTCGTAGGTCATTTTGGTTAAATTTGATGAATGTAGGAAGTTTGAGGTTTTGAAAGTTTGACCGGGAGTAGACTTTTGATATCAGGGTCTGATACTGATTTCAGAAGTTGAAATGGGCCCGTAATGTTGAATGTGACTTTTGTGAAAAATTTGAGGTCAATCGGACGTGATTTGATAGGTTTCAGCATCAGATGTAGAAGTTAGAAGTTCAAAAGTTCATTAGGCTTGAATGATGTGCAATTATTTTGATGTTATTTGGTATGATTTGAGTCCTAGAGAAGGTCTGTGTTATGTTATGGAGCGGGTCGATGTGATTGGATGGGTTCCTTAGGGCCTTAGGTGTGATTTAGCTGTGTTTGGGTTGTATCGTGCTCTTATTTGATGTTTCAGCGTATTTATTTGGATATAACGTGTACCATATTGAGAAAAATACCTTCGATTTTTTATTGGATTTAAAAATTATATTTGTATCGTAATTACAGAGTCATAGCAACAAGAATCACTGAATTCTGATGTTGTATGAAAGAGTTATTCCCAATTCCGTGTCGGGAAAGATTGTTGGTTTCTGGTGCGGACTTTGTTCTTCGAGAACATGAGGGGTCCCGCGAACGCGAAGAAATAAGTTTGGATTGACCGGTCAATGCGAATAATTTCTCTTCTCGAACGCAAATATTTTCCCGCAAACGCGAACAAGAAAAATCGCTTGGACGGTGTTTTAAACCGAAAATTTTAGTATTTTGGACATATCTTGAGTTCTAGAGTTCCGTTTGAGGTGATCTTTGCAGCATTGTTCTCGTGTAAACAGGGGGGGAAATATATGAACATTATGTTGATATTTCTCCATGATTATTTCCGCTGGTTATTATTTTTATACGTATTTGGATTGTAGAAATTGGAATTTTGTGCCCCAAAGTTGAGAAATGGTAATCCCTTGATTTAAGGATCGATTCATGGACGAAACTGGATGATATAATAGATATAGACCATATTAGTTATCGATAATATTTATCTTCAATAATTTTCAGAATTCGGGCATGTGGGCCTAAGGGTTGACTTTATTGACTTCTCGAGCGGAGTTGGTAATGGTTATAGATAAATTTATTATGAGTATTAGAGTATATTTTTATTTTTTTCACAATTCTTGATTAGTTTTGGAGTGACGAGCACCGGTCTGAGGCGTTAGAGTGGCGTTGCAGCCGGTTATGGTACTTCGAAGCGAGATAAGTCTCATGTCTAACTTTGTAAGGGGGAAACTACCCCTAAGTGTTGTAATTGTTATTTGCTACTTGTTACGCGGGCTACGTACGCACGAGGTGACAAAAGTCCGTACGTATCTACATTCATGTTACTATCCGGGTAGACTTAGGTTCACGCCATGCTATAACTATACTATTTAAATTATCTCTTGCCAATTAAATTCTTTTACTCACATTACTACTTGAGACTAGACGTGCGTAGAGTGATAGAATTGCTATTGTAGAGATTTGACGAGTTTCATGATTATCCGCGAAATAATTGTGTACCTCTTACGGATTTCTCCCGCGTTATGCGTTCTCATCGAAAGGTTTCCTCAAATCTCCTTATAACTCACATGTTCCTTCGTAAGTGGGGTCAAGAACCCGTCAAATCTTCTTATTCTAATGGGATCGGGCCGGTCGGCTCAGCAAGATAGATGCATCTATGGTTCGTGTCATTCGACCCTCGGCACAGATTATGATGTGATCGGGTCGTTCGCCTCGGCAGGATTATGTACCACACTCTCATGGGAGCAGGTTGTTCACCTCGGTATTATAATAGATATATCTATGGTTCATGTTGTTCGACCCTCGATAGTGCACAGATTATGATGGGATCGGGCCGTACGCCTCGGCATTTCTATAAAATACTCTCATAGAAATCGTGCGTAATATCTGACAAGAAGTTAGTGTATCTATGAGTCTTCCTGATTTGAATTGTGACAACCTATCTGGTGAGGTCCATTATATACATATATGCGCCGATTGAGGAGGTAATTGCTAATATAGATCTTGAATCTATTGTAGAGAGGAGGACCGTATCACGTATTCACACTTGTTTAATTCGTTTATTTACTCAGCCCCATACATGTTTACTTCTTACTGTATCTGTCTTATTGGACCACTAGTAAGTGTCGATGTCGACCCCTCGTCACCACTTCTCTGGGGTTAGGCTAGATACTTACTAGGTACGCGTTGATTTACGTACTCATGCTACACTTGCTGCACATTTTTATGCAGGTACTTATATGTCTGGTGATTTTTTGGGTGCAGAGGCACGACTATTGTAGGGACTTACCGTGAGCTGCATTTCATGTTACAATCCACAGCCAGCAGAGTCTCCATCAGAGTTATTTGTATTGTCCTATCTAATTTGTATCTCAAACAGATGTTGTATTTTATTATTTCCTAGTTGATGCTCATGTACTCGTTACACCAGGTTTTAGGGATGCTCATGGGTTGTATTTTATTCTAGTTGTGAAAACATTATCAGTAACCTTGTAAATTCTATTTCTTACTATTTAATTGATGAAAATTATGATTTTAAAAATACTGAAGTGAATAATTAAGTTAAACATTCATTTTTGGGTTGCCTGACAGCGATATTAGGCGACATCACGACCTCTAGTGGATTTTGGGTTGTGACAGATTTGTGCCCTTCAAACTAGTTCTTCTTGGGTGTTGTGTATGTGTATTCGTGTGTAGTGTCTGTTAATATGGGTAGCATTCTCGATTATGCGTATTCCACACCAACCTCCAATTTTGGAGGTTTCACGCATTTCTCACTAGATCCCTCTCATCCTTAAACCTCAGCAGTATCTTCCATCACTATCCCAAATTAGCAATGAATATGTCCTTTAGAATTTGCTAGAAATGGCTAAACACTAAAAATATGTGGAAAACTAGCTTAAGCTTGTTGTACTTTTAAGTTTTTACAATTCACATAGGCAGGACGATTGAGGTGCGGGCTTCTCAAGTTTTTTCGTTTCTTCACAAAAAAATAAAGGCATGATAGTACTGTATTGCAATACTAGGCAAGCGACATTCACAATAAATCCACGCGTATATAAATTTGGAAAATATAGCAATATAAGTTCGAAAGAAAAAATCTCATAAATACTGAATGAAAACACCACAACTCAATACAAAAATTTCCCAAAATTCGGGTGTCACTAAGAACATGAGGATCTATACAATAACATGGTCTGGCAACTAAACATTATGTAGGAAACTAGAACAATATAAACAAAACAAAAAGATAAAGGATGAGAGTCAAGGTCTGTGGACGCCAAGGCAGCTACCTCGATAGTCTCTGAACTGATAAGCTTCAACACTAGCAACCTTTGTTCCTGGAAGTACCTGGATCTGCAAACGAGCTACAGAGTGTAGTATGAGTACAACCAACTAAATAAGTAACAAGTCTAACCTTTGGGTTGAAAGCAGTGATGAGCTCAACCAATACAGCCCAAATACAGAGTTTAACAGTACGTAAATGATAGAAACTATGACAATAATATCTCAGACAAACTCATATTCTGTTGGTACAGAATACATGAATGTAGACATGCTTCCAGGTTTTAACAATTAAGCTCAATGCAGATAAAATACGCCAAGTATGATTGATATTAAGAATACTATATATTTATACCTACATGCCAATACGCACATCACGTGTGATGCAACACAATGAAATTGTCACGTACTAACGCTCTCAGAGTACTCAATCTGGCTGTCTCAATTTTCGCTCATCACACTCAATTACTCAGCATTGTATGGTACTTGTACTCATTGTTGCTATGTCAGACTCCAAAAGGGTGGATCCTACCCAAGCGCTAATAAAACCTACTGCGATGCGTAGCCCGATCCCATCATGAATCAATAATAGCTGCTACGGCGTGTATCCCATTGCCATCATGAATTAATAATTCCTGTTGCAGTGTGTAACGTGATCCCATCATGAGTCAATAGTACCGCTGCATCGTGCAGCCTGATCCCATCAATATTACTCACAAAATAGGCCCTCGGCCTCGCTCAATCATGAATCTCTCCAGTCTCTCAGGCTTACAACACTCACGCCTAGCAGCCCAAATAAATGATACATGATGTGGCAATAAATGATAACAGAGACTGAGATTTCTAACATAACCTAAACGTGGCAACACATAGCCTAAACGTGATTTCTAACATAAGTCACAAATCAAGTTCTTTAACATAGATTACAATAATAATATTCAGATAGGATGACTACACAGTCCCACAAAATCGACTAAGTCATAATTATTACAGTGTACTCCCACACGCCCCTCACCTCGAATGTGCATCACCTGGACACCGATCACATAACATGTAATTCAAGGATTCGGACCCTCAAAACCATGTTTAGAAGTGTTACTTTCCTCAAATCACATAAATCTCTACTCCAATAAGCCATTGCCTCACGAATCGGTCTTCGAACGCCTCGAATCTAGCTACAAACAACTCGATACGATCAACACAAACTATAGGAATCAATTACATATGAAAAAGCTAAGTTCTTAACCGAAAGTCAAAAAGTTAACTCAAAACGTCAAGGGCTCTTTTCTTTCAATCTAAACTTCCTCTCAAATTTTGGGGTGAAGGTTTCCTCACTGCCACTTATCTTATTAATAGAATTCCATCACCTGTCTTACTCAACCTATCTCCTTATGAAAAGTAGCATGGTCATTCACCCTTTTATGATCACGTGAAATCTTTTGGATGTCTCTATTTTCCACATGTTCTACAGTTGGTAGAGACATATTCTATCCTAGAGTTAGCTCTTTCTTATTTTTGGGGTGCCCCCTTTGTCGCAAGAAGGGTTATGAACTATTAAATCTTTCTACCTTCTATATTTTTTTTACTCTACAGATGTAGTGTTTCATCAAAATATATTTCCTTACAATTGTTCCTCTCTTCCTATTTCCTTTCCTGATATTGGTCAACCCTATGTGGACTCTCCTTCTTCTATTCCTGCTGCTCCACTCATTTCTGAGTGTGTTCCTATGGATAATCTTAGCCCTTCTGCATCCCATATTTGCCCCTTTCTCCTATTTCTTCCCTTTTTCCTCATCCTTTCACCACTAATATGCAATATCCTACCTCATTCAGTTCTGGTATCCCTTCTCCTGCCTCTTTTCCTTCCCCTATCCTCAGAAGGTCCCTTAGAACTATCGTCAAACCTTCCTACATGGGTGATTACCTCTGCAACTCTTCCCTCGTTCCTCCATTTTTATCTGACTCATTTAAGGTTTCTCTTAGTGAATTTCATATGCATGATCCTCAATTCTACCAAACGGCAGAACCACACTCTGTTGGCAAGAGGCTAGGCTATAAGAATTTCAGGTTGTTGAAGCAAACTAGACTTGGGATATTGTTCCTCTAACTCCCAACAAGAATTTTATTCCTTGTAAGTGGGTATATAAAATCAAACAAAAGGCTGATGGTTCTACTGAAAGATATAAAGCACGGCTAGTTATTAGGGGTGATGCTTAGAGGGAAGGCATTTACTTCACTGAAACTTTATCTCATGTTGTCAAGTCCACCATCATTAAATGTTTGTTAACTCTGGCTATTAAGAGTGGTTGGAATACTTTTTAGCTTAATGTGAACAATGTTTTCCTCTATGGTGACCTCACTAAGGAGGTCTATATGAAGATCCCCCATGGCCTTGATGTTTCCTCTTCTTCCACCATTTTCCACTGGTTTGTAGACTCAAGAAGTCTCTCTATGTCCTCAGGCAAGCTTTCGGGCAGTGGTTCTCAAAGCTGTCTGAAGCTTTGCTCTCGAGGGGCTACATTTCAAGTTTGAATGATTATTCTATCTTCACTAAATCATATTCTTGTTCTCTGGTGGTGCTGGTTATCTATGTTGATGACATTATCTTAGCTGGGGATGATACTTCTAAGCTGAATTCCTTGAAACTCTTTTTAGATCCCAGTTAAAGATTAAGGACATGGGTTTAGTTCATTATTTGTTGGGCTTGGTATACTACTAATATTCTAGCCGAATTTCATTGCCACCACTTTTCATTCTTTAGTCAAGTTGGTTTTGGACATTGTGAGCCTCTCTGTAACGATTCGACTGGTCGTTTTGCTTTTTAGATCCATATTCCCCTATCTAAGACTTCTGGTATGTGCTTTTACTGTTGACTTGTGGGGATGGTTGGTTTTGTTTTGGAAGGGTTTGGGTTGAATTCGGAATGCTTAGTTCTTTAATAGTGGCTTAAGGTGGCCAAGTTTGACTTGAGTCAACAGTTTGAGTAAACGATCTCATAACCAGGATTTGAAGGTATGAATAGGTTTGTATGATAATATTAGACTTGGGCGTATGTCCATGTTGAGTTTCGGGTTATCCAGGAGCATTTCGGTGCTTATTATTGAAAGTTGGCATCTTGAAGGTTTTAAAGTTTTCTAAATTTTGTTTGAAGTAGACTTTGGTGTTATCGATGTCTGTTTGAGATTTCGAGCCTTCGAATGAGATTATATTGTGATCTGTAACTTGTGCGTAAAATTTGGTGTCATTCCGAGTTGTCTAAGTATGATTCATCGTGTTCGGAGCTAGTTGAAGAAGTTTGAAGTTCAAAGGTTGATTAATTTTGTTTGAGGGCGCAATTCTTGGTTTTGATGTTGTTTTACTTATTACGAGACTTCTAGCAGGTTCGGATTATGTTTATGAACTTGTTGGTGCAATTGGACGGGTCCGAGGTGGCTCGGGTATGTGTTGACCACCCGGAGTTAAGTCCAAACTAGCAGATTTTCTGGTATTGGTTTCCTTCTTCACGAACGTGAAAGTGTTCTCGCATTCACAATAAAGGAGGATCCACATTTGTGAAGCCATAGGGCATTGAATATTTGCGTTTGTCAAGTGTGGGATGCGATTGCGAAGATGAAGCTGGGCTGGGAGTCAGCAAGTTGTTGATCTTCGCATTTGCGAAGAGCTATTCACATTCGCGAAGTATTGGTCAAGCTAATCCATCACGATCGCGATAGCAAGAACGCGTTCGCGAAGAGGTATTCTTAGGGAAATGTCATGTTTGTCTTCGCGATTGCGAGGCGATTTCCGCGATCGCAAAGAAGGGTCGTTGGGAGAATCACATTTTATAGTCGGAACTTAGACACATTTTTCTCATTTATCACATTTCTTGGCCTAATTTAGAGCTTCTTGGAGAGGAATTTTCACCTAGCATTTGAAGGTTAGTGATTTCTACCTAATGTGAGTTTTATACATTGATTATGGGTAACATAAAAATTGTGGAAATCATGAGATTGTGTTAAAAACCTAGGGTTTGGTCAAAATGGGATTTGACCATGAAATTGATTATGGGATTGAGAAAAAATTATTTTTTCGAGCTTGTAAGATCATGAGTAATATTTATCTACAAAAATTTTCAAAATCCGGGCATGTGGGCCTGTTAGTGACTTTTATGGACTTTTCAAATTGGGTTGGGAAATTAATCTAATAGATGATTTATTAACTTTTAAGTATAAATTGATTAGTTTGTATTTCGGGTTGCTTGGCGTTATTTTGAGGCGACTAGTGTGGGTTGTGAGGCGGGTTGAGGGATTGGAAGCAAGGTAAGTCTCTTGCCTAATCTTGTAAGAGGGAATTATTCCAGTAGGTGCTTAAATTTTTTTTGATACTAGTTGTGCGTGCTATGTACGCACAAGGTGACGAAATTCCATACGTAGCTAAGGTCATGTCTATGTCCGGGTAGAATTAGTACTTTATCATGCACTATTCGTATTACTTTAACTCAACTTGTTAGCCTAATTATTTAAATTTAAAATTGAAAATTGATAAGAGATTATGTTACACCGAGCTTCATTATTGTTGGTGGAATGCTTTATTGTTGGTAAAAATCATGCTTTCATTATGTTCTCATCCTAGTGTTGCAATTTTTTGACCCTTAGTTCAGAGAGTTTCTCTATTACTGTGGATCGAGCCTTACGCTTCGGCAGTGCTATGAAATAGAATTTTGGATCGGTCCGTACGACCTCGACACTGTACACCCTCGACACCATATTTGAGATTCATTCATGGATTGGGTCGTACGACCTTGGCAGTGTACATGATTATTAGGGATGGGGTCGTACGACCTCGGCATAATTCGTACGTAATATCGCTAAGAGTCAGAATATACATGATATTTCTTTCTTGACTTGAGATTTGATATTTACTTGATGGTTCTTATCTGTTTGAGATAACACGTCATATTTGGGGATTTTATATTGTCATGATGTTGAGGGATCATGTTACTTACTGTGTTTCTCATTCCATTATTACTAGTGTGCTTGATGCCTATTTATAATTCATGCACTTTATTTATTGACCATTAGTAAGTGTCGATGTTGACCCCTCGTTATTACTTCTTCGAGATTAGACTCAATGCTTACTGGATAACCGTTGATTTACGTAATCATGCTACACTTCTGCACTAATTGTGCTGGTACTGAGACATGTATATCTAGTGGTCATTCGGGCACGCACACTCGTTATCCGGAGACTTAGTGGTGAGCTATTCTCCATGCTCCAATCTGCAGCATCCGGAGTCTCCTTCATGTTATATTTTCATTTATATCTATTTCATTTCAGAAAGTATCTATAGTGGTTTGTATATTCCACTAGATTGCTCGTGCACTTGTGACACCGGATTTTTGGAATTACTAGTAGATGTTATGGTTTTGCCTAATATTGTCATCATTTCATTTTTAAGTTTTATTTATTGTTCATATCTCCATGGAATTCTACACTTAATTTCCTTTAATTAATAGAATCCATGATTTCAAAAGCAATAAAATGAATAATTAAGTTGATAGTTCATTGTTGTCTTGCCTAACGATGACGTTGGATGTCATCACGGCTTATAGTGAATATTGCATCGTGACACCCTCACTGATCCAAGTGCTTATAGAAGGTTGGTTGGCAACCTCAATTTTTTGTAACACATTAGACCTGATATCTCATTTTCAGTGCTAACACTTGAGTCAATTCCTTTAAAGGTCTCAAGTGCCACACATGCAGGCTACCTTATATGTCCTTCGATATTTTATGAATGATCCTGTCCTAGGTATCCTCCTTTCCAACAACTCTGATCTCTCTCTCCTTGGTGGCTCTGATTCCGACTTGGGAGCTTGTGTTGTTTCTTGCAAGTTAGTGTCTGACTACTACATCAAACTTGGTGGCAGCCCAGTCTCTTGGAAGAGCAAGAAGCAAACCACCATCTCTTTATCTTCAGATGAAGCTATAGGGCTTTAAGGAAGACTGTTGCTCAAATTTCTTGGCTAGTTCGACTTCTAGCTGATCTTGGATTGCCTATTTGCAGCCATGTCCCTATATATTGTGACAGTCAAGATGCCTTGCACATAGCCAAGAACTCTGTCTTCCGTGAACGTACCAAATACATAGAACTTGATGGTCACTATGTGCGTGAATGTTTGCACTCCGGCCTGATTTCCTTGCATTTTGTTCCTAGTTCTGCCAAGCTAGCAGACATCATGACTAAAGAGCCTTACCTGGACAGCCTCATTATGGATTCATCGCAAGCTTGATGTGCTTTCACCCCCAACTTGAGGGAGGAGGGTATTAATATTGAGGCTGAACAGAAGTTAAAGCCAGACGGGTCCAGTAACACAGGCCTATTAGCAGAATAATCCATCAGCCCAATACATTGTATTTGTAATTCCAGCGTACATTTTGTATTTTTCTCATTTTGTAAAATGTATATAGATATTATTGTTGAAATAAAAAAGTCAAGTCAGGTCATTATTCTAGAGACAGACCGACATCTTTCTTCTCTTTTAGATTGTTCTAGGGTTTTCTTTGATTTTCTTCACCCATGAATCGAATTCAATCAGATTAACAATTGTTCGGAAATTGTGGATTATATATAGAGCATATAAATCATGGTGGTCACCGAAACTCTATCCGTACAATCATTTTTCTTATAATAACAACTGTGCATCAGTTCTAGAGAAGTTAGAATATTTGGATCCAAAACATCAATAAGGTGCAGGTGATGCTGCAATCTTCAAGTTTTTTTTTTGATTTATGTGTTTGTCATGGCAAACAATAATACATTGGCAATATGTAGAACGATCGACACGTATTTCACACGTCGCCTTGGTAACCCGAAAGGAAGTTGCTCGAACGCATGGCTCCATACATCGATCTTTAAGAGGGGTGCAAATGTTAACACCAACATCAAGTATGCATAGTCCTTCTTCATGTATCACAGGAACAAACTTCTAACCTGCATTCATCGAAATAATGTAAAATAAGATAACAGGTAGTAATAATTAATTAAGAATGTGATCATTCAAGTAATAATGATATAAAGGCACCAACAAGGATCGTAGCAGTGGAGGGATAAGCACTCCTTCATCATTTACCAAAGTCGCGGTGGAGTCGAACCCTAACATTGGTACCGAAAAAATAAAAAAATAAAAAAAAGTAAAGCCGATATATCATCATCTAAGAGAGTTGGGACCTGATGCAGTCGAAACAAAGAGGAGAACATAGAAAAATGAAGCTGGGAACTTTGTCATTTCCAAGTTTTGCTTCAAAAGCTACTACTCATGAACTCTTGACTTGGGCTAATGGGCTTCCTTCTTATAGTACTTGTTTCTCGATCAACAAGATCACTGCATTTTTTGGTATTAGACTACTTTTATATAATTAGATTACTATATTTATGAGAATTAATTGGATCTGGTATTTGATGATTAACCATTTATTACGAATATAAGAATCTAAACACAATTGTATTAACTATTAACTTTTACTGTCCTAGCCTTTTGTAACTTGTTTAGATAGGAAAAGTTCAAACCTTTAGCCTGTGAAATGTAGGATGTATTTCACGGGTTGTCATTCTACAAAACGTCTATTGCAGCAAAATTATAAGATCATTTTTTTGTGGCAAAAAGAAAATCATCAATATCCTTATATTTCGCATGAAATAAGACCCTCCAGAATTTCATTAACTGAATGCCGGAAACTTCCAATAGACTTCCACATAAGATAAATAATTCAAATAAGCACAGCTACGTCATCAACACATGGTTAACTTCAGCTTCTATATCGTATGCACCTGCCGATAAAATTCAGCTTTCAGTCTAAATGAGAGTAAGATTTGGGGAAATATGGTTTTGTTGGGGTAAAAAGGTAGAGTAGTTAACCAAAATAGTCGCCTACTCAATCGTTTAAATAAGAAATTAGTGGAGAATATGTAATGTGTATACGGTCGAAATCGGAGGAGTTCGATTTCGAAGTCTCTATTATGTTCTGAGCCCGAGCTCATGTTCGAGATGAAGTCCGATCTCAAAACGTGCACTTCGAGAAAGCACATCGAAGACCCGTCACGGCCTACATCGAGGCAGTGCAAAATCGATGATAGTTAAGAAAAAACGGGAATTTTCCAAGAACATGTGGTTAGGACATATAAGATTTGTAAGAAATAGTACAAATTTGTACTAGGCCGTTATACAGCTGTACCAATAGTATTCTTTGTCATAATTAGAAATGTACCACATATTAGGGTTTTCCCCTCCTATATAAAGGGGACCCCAATCATTTTATAAGATATATCATTCATTGCTATAGAATATTCTACTATGCTTTTCTCGTTTGTTGTGCTCAAGATTATTCTTCAACGTTATTGTTCTTCATTTATTGTTCATACTTTATTGCTACTAACTAACCTCAAGATCCCGAGGCTATCGAGCTCGAGGCCCCCGTTACCTTTGACAACACTGGTTTGATTTTCATATGCTTCTTACTTACGCCTAATTGTTTCTAGATTATCTACTAGTATTGAAATAAATCACATATTTTTAGAAGCACAAAACAAGTATAATTGTTAACTCCATTTTTGAGGTAAACAGTTTGGCGCCCACCGTGGGGCTAAAGATAACAGTGATTATTTTGGTGTTAGTTTTCTGATAACACACGTTATTCTTCACACTTTTTCTTGTCCAAAGTTATTTTGATTTCAGGTTAAAATATGTCTAACTCAGCAAACGCACATGGAAACGACGGTCCCGGGTTCCATGGAGAAAAAAGTGCAACAGCTTCAGGGTCGGTGTGCCACCTCTAAACCCTGGGGTAGCACCAGCACCAAACCCTGTCGACGTAGGTTCACACATTGCTTTGAATGTCGATTTGGGTATTGATATTGAGGGAAGTGTACGCGGAGGAGACCAACCTGATGCACAAAGGATACATACTCGAGAAGAAAGAGAAGTTAGTCTACAAGTGATCTTTGAGATGTTACAAGCACAACAAGTTGCTATAGCTCTGTTATAGAGTCAACAAAAGACTCCGAGCATAGCAGGACCAGAAACAGCTCCTCGAGTTGAGCTAGCCCCAGAAAGATCAAGCAATAATGGGTCAGGAACGGACCCCAACATCATGAGGATGCTAGAGGAACTCACTAAGAGGATCGAGACAGGAGAAAAGGGGATTGAAGACAACGATAAGAAGGTAGAAACATACAACTCGAAGGTCGACCAGATCCCGGGAGCACCTCCGATCTTGAAGGGACTAGATTCGAATAGTACAAGAAATCTATCTACGGTCATTCTTTATGTTTACGCCCATTCTTTATGAATTTATTTTCTTCTAATTGAAGGAAATTTTTTGCTTTACATAGAGGAGAGAGAATATTAATATTCTTTTTCAACTTTCCACACTCTATTCACCATCTCTACTATCCCACCCCACCCCACCCTACCATGCCCCCCACCCCACCCCACCCTACCATGCCCCTCCTCTACCCCCTGACCTTCGCCCCCTTACCCATTTTGTCTCAAATAATTTTTGCCTAACTATTCATTAAAAAAAAATAAAAAATTATTCATTAACCACACACTAAAAATTATTTTTCGAAATAAGTTTTTAAATCACCGACAAATAAAAATATAAGTGATAAAATTACTTATTTTTCAAAAAAATATTTTCTTTTAGGTCAAACACAACCTAAATATATAAAACTTTTGGTAGCGAATCTGTTCACAATGCCGATCCCAATGACTAAGAAGCTTGATCATTTTGCTAAGCACATTGACGTAATGAGAAAATTCAAGTGAAGTATTGTTGTTGGCCCAACGTCATTGAATTGAGTTAAAAGAAGGGAATATCTTTGCACCTTGACGGTCTTTGTTTCCTTTAAACAACCTTCTCAATGTGCTAGCGGCCCGTGCGGTCGCACGACCCAACATTGCAATTAAAATTATTATGAAAAAAGAATATTCAAATATTAATAATATTTTAACTGGTATTTCATAAAATATTCCTGTATAATTTTAATTTTTAGTCAATATTCTCAAATATTAAGGAAAATTTTCAAAATATTTAACTGCTTAGCTATTAAATATCTACTACTTGAATATCCTTAATGAGTCAACTTTTTCGAGATCGAACAATATGTACCATCCAATTCAATAATTTTAACTAAACTTTTAGATATAGTTATTATATTTAAATTTCGTGTATGATATTAAACAAAATTATAAATACTAAGTGAGTGTAAGAAGTATTTTTCAATAAAATATTAACACCAGTTTCCATCATTTCTTATTTTCGCATGATAGTCAAATCAGTTTCAAACGACAACAATAAATAGACATATCACTTGTAACTCAAGAAGTAACTAAATTAAAATGTTGTAAATTGTCAGTTTTTTTCCATAATATATATTCTAGTAATTTGGTCCATTATTTAGGGTAGATAACAAACATAAATTAAATTAATAACTAAATTGGTAATTAGCTTAAATGTTAGTATTTAAAAATAAATGAACTCATGAAAATATAAGGGTTAATAGGTTAGAGATAATATCGTAAAAGTTAAATTAGAAACTAATTTTAAAGTTGCAAGATTAATGTAAAATTTTACAATAAATTTTATCTACATAATATTACTTTTATTAGATAAAAAAAGTATGTACATTCCTTCGTATCGACAGAGTTGGCACCCAAATAATTGTAATACTATTAGAAAGCATTACAAACTACATAAATTGCAAAGTGTTATCGTATATATTATATTTACTTTCTTTCATGAATTTATAATGTTTAAAGTTTTAGATGAATATAAATTATTAATTATTAACTTATTGACGTAGATTGAACTTAAACCTAGCATATATTTAGATGTAAAAATTATTCTTTATCTAATAAATTTATTATGCTATATTATTTTATTTAGTGAATTTATTCTGCTACATTTTAACATGTCAATTTTATTTATTCAAACCTAACTATTGATTTAACAAATTTGCTATTCAAACTCAGCAATTAGTTATCTATTAGATACTAATTGCATAAAATTTATATATTTAATTGAATACAAATCCAATTTCCTCTTCAATTTCTACGCTTGAATTAAATGAGCTGCCAAATATACTTGATTTAGAAAATCTTAGATTTGGTGAAAGTACTATACTTACTACTTAGAAGCGGGAGTAAAGCTCTTATTGGTCGTCCACCTTCCGGTGTAATTACATTTATACCCTTACGTTTTCTTATTACCCACATTTTCTTAGGGCCATTTATGTAAATTTTGCCCATGGGCGGTGGCCAACCAGCCCTCCATCATTTGCTCTCTGTCTCTCTGTTGCTGGTCAACATTTTCGTCCGCCGAAGCACCGAGTGTCTCTTGTTCTTCATGGCGTCATCCGCTCTTTCTTAGTTCTCTTCTTCCCTTTTGCTCTTTGTCTTCGCAAAACAGCCCTAAGAGGCGGAGGAATAAGCAAAGTGCTTGTTTCATCATCCTCTTGTTTTTCATCTGATTTCGTGTCTTTCTGCAAATAGCAAATACGACCTTGAAGATCTTCATATTTATATAACATATATGTGAATTTTAGGGTTTCGAACATCGAATTTTAACTGTTTTTATTTGGCGTTTCCGAATATTGATTTGTTGTTAAGGGTACCGTTGAATAGAGATTCACAGATATTGAAGAGTAGTTTATTGCTCAGTTCGCTTCGGATGGGTTTGATGGAAATCATTGAATGCATATGAACAAGCACCGTACTTCAAATGTGTACTTCAAGAGTGGTGATGAGTCTGTTTGTATATGCCCAAGTACGCGTAATGTATGTGTAATGACCTGACTGGTCGTTTTGAGATCTAGCATATCGTTCGGCAGTTTGAGGACTTAGATAGCTTCACTTTAGGTATTATAACTTGTAAGTGTGGTCAGAATTGAATTTCGGCAAGTTCGAAGTTGATTTGGAAAGAAAATTCTCATTTCGTAAGTTTTAAGTTAGAAGAGTTGACTAACGTTTGATTTTTAAGTAAACGACCTCGGAAACAGGATCTAAAAGTTTCAACAGGTTTGTATGATGATTTCAGTACTGGGCGTGTGTCCGGATCGGGATTCGGGTGACCCAGGAGCATTTCGGTACTTATTATGGAAAGTTAGCATTTTGGAAGAATTTCATAAGTTTGGGTTGGAGTGTATTTTAATGTTATCGATGTCCGTTTGGGATTCTGAGAGTGGAAACAACTCCAAATGGTGATTCTGGTCTTAGGAGTGCGTCCGGATGTAGATTTGAAGGTCCGTAGGCCATTTCGGGGTCATTTGGCAGAAGTTTGACAAGGAGTGGATTTTTTGATATCGGATTCCGATTTTAGATGTTGGAGTAGGTCCGTAATGTCAAATGTGACTTGTGTGCAAAATTTGAGGTCAATCAGACGTGATTTGATAGGTTTCAGCATCGAATGTGGAAGTTTGAAGTTCTAAAGTTCATTAAGCTCGAATTGGGGAGCGATTCATGAGTTCAATATTATTTGATGTGATTTGAGGCCTCGAACAGGTCCGCTTTATGTTATGGAAGTGACTGGTATGATTGGACGGGGTACCGTGGGCCTCGGGTGTGTTTCAAGATGGTTTCAAACCAAGTTTGGCCGAGTTATGGTGGCTGATGTTTGGTGTCTGGTTTATTCTTCGCGAACGCGAAGGGATTCACGCGTTCGCGAAAAAGGATCTGTTGGATGCTGAATTTTAAGTTACGCGTTCGCTATTGGAGCATCGCATTCGCGAAGGAAAAACGGGGCCTATGGGAATTTTAGCCTTCGCGTTCGCGAAGGGTGCAACGCGTTCGCGAACGTTTGCCTACTAAAGCCTCATGTTTTTGAGCAGTGAGTCGCGTTCGCAAAAGGGAGTTTTTGAGCTGGATCTGGTATTGTTTCGCGAATGCGAGGGACTTCCCACATTCACGAAGAAGGTCGGACTAGGCAGTGTTCTTTAATAATCGGGAGCTTGGCCATTTTTCTCTCATTTCCTCCATGGGAGCCAACCTTGGAGCAATTTTGGAGCATCATTTTCATCGTCAATCATGAGGTAAGTGATTTCTACTAGTTATGAGTTAAATACAAAAGTTATATACGGATTTAGACATGAAAATTTGTAGAAATTTTTGATTTTGAAAAAAACCTAGAAATTAGTATTTTTGGATTTTGACCACGAATTTGGGCATGAAATTGAGAAAAAATTATGTATTTGAGTTCGTGATGTTATGGGTAATGTTTATCTTCAAAAAATTTCAAAATTCGGGCACGTGGGCCCGAGGGTGACTTTATCGACTTTTCGAGCGGATTTTGAAATTGTTATAAATTGGATTATAATGAGTATTAGAGTATATATTTATGGATTTGCACATTGATTGACTAGTTTTGGAGCGATGGACATCAGTTTGAGTTGTTGGAAAAGATTTGGAGCCGGTTATGGAACTTCAGAGCGAGGTAAGTCTCGTTTCTAACCTTGTAAAAGGGAATTAACCTCATATGTGAATTGATTTAATATGTGCTTCTATTTGTGGGGGTTGCGTACGCACGAGGTGACAAGAGTCCATACGTAGTTACTAATTATGCTTATGTTCGGGTAGTCTAAGATCCAAATCATGTTATGCTTACGATATTTGCACCATACTTGTTAATTTTATTGCTTAAATTATATTGGAACTTGATAAAGGAATTGTAAAAGGTTAAACTTCATTTACTTTGAGTTTTTGACGGGTCACTTGACCGTTAATGAGAATTGGTATTTCCTTGAATATTAGCCTCTTAATTATCCTGGATCGGTTGTTTTAATGTATTTTCTCTTCTTGTGGAGCGGGCAGAACGCCTCGGTAGCAGATAGATGCATCTATGGTTCGTGTCGTTCGACCATCGGCAGTGCACATTTTATATATTTGTATGTTGGATCGAGTCGTACGACCTCGGCAAAATTCGTGCGTAGTAATGCTTGGAGTCCAATTATAACTGATATTGTTTCATTGGCTTGAGAAATTAATTTCTTAAATAATGGATATAAATTTGGGATTTACTATTAGTGAAAGAATTGTTTAGTTATTTCTTGTTATTGAGTTTTCAGCTTTATTTATATAATCCATGCTTAACTATAATTTCAGTACTTAATTGTTAGCCCATAGTAAGTGTCGAAGCCGAGACCTCCTCACTACTTCTTCGAGGTTAGACTAGATACTTATTGGGAAAGCGTTGATTTACGTACTCGTGCTACACTTGCTGCATATTTTGTGTAGGTACATATGTGTCTAGTGGTCTAGTGGCGCGGAGGTGCAGCTATTGCGAGGCTTAGGTGAGCTGCATCCCTGTTACGAGTCTGCAGCACACAGAGTCTCCATCAGAGTTATTTACATTCTCCTATCTAATTTATATTCCAGAGAGGTGTTGTAATTTATCATATTTCTTAGTTAATGCCCATACACTTGTGATAACGGGATTTGGGGGTTCCTACTGAATGTTTAGTATGGTAGTTCACGTAATTATCATTGTTTCACCCTGTAAACTCTATTTCATTCTATTTAATTAATGGAAATTTTTATTTCAAAAGAATAAAAATGAGTAATTAAGTGGATCAATCATCGTTAGTTAGCGTGGCAGCGACGTTAGGCACCATCACAGCCTAGAGTGGATTTTGAGTCGTGACAGCTTCGTATCAAAGAATTAGGTTCATTTGGGTCTCCCGAGTCATGAGCAAGTCTAGTAGAGTCTTGCGGATTGGTATAGAGGCGTCTGTACTTATCTTCGAGACTACATGGTTGTATGAGTACTTCCCTTCTTGATGCCTCGTCGTACGATTTGATTCCTTCGAGGCCTATGCCTTTATTTCCTCCCTATTCATTCTCGTATGGTGTTGAGCACTTGTGTCAATTGGGCAAGGAGTTGCAGTGGTACTACCAACATGGAGCAGGATGTTTCTCCCTGTGCATTCGAGCAAGTTATTATCATCTTCTTGCGAAAGGATGTTCTGTCATTTCAGCTCAGTAGTTGTATTTATTATGGGATCAAGGTTATGCCCAGATTGCTATGATGTTCAGACGTTGTTATCGCACAATGTTGGTGTAATGGTGGGGTGTTTATTCCTTTGTCGAGGCAGTGAACGACTTGAAAGGGGGATTTATCAGCATATGTTTTAGAATTCAGCATTTATTTTAAGCAAATGAAAGGAAATTAGACTATGAATGTTCAGGTTTGGGTTGATGGAGTAACAAGACTTGGTATTTTGGAGCGTGGTGGAATTTTCATATGTGATGTGGTGTCTATGTCCTTGTTTGCATGTATTAAGTTCTTTGGTGTTATGGTCTTCTTCAATTCGCCTTTGGGGCTGGTTATTATGAAAGGACGCCGGGGAAGTGGTCGTCAAAGATAGCGGTGTACAGCGGTTCAGAATTGAATCACTGTTTCTAGTGTTGATGGCTCAAGAAAGATGATATTCTAGGAGGTTTAGAGTTGATGGAAATTCACTGGTTTCGGTGCTACAACTATGGATTCGTTTGAGGCAACATTTGGGCAGCAAAGAATGAGGAAAGACATGGCGGGAGGTGTCTCACCGTGGTTGAATTACTAGCAGGTCAAGTATGAAAAGCAGAAGTCGAGCAGTTACATAAAGAAGATGGTTTAGCCGAAGTGGGAGTGACAGAGTAGCATATGGATTCTTTGGTAGGATAGACACATGACTTGAGAAAAATTTAGAGTGATTTTGGGATTCATGGTAGATAGTGACTAGGTATACGGACTTAATTTGGAATGTTGGTTACTATACTGAGGAAGATTGGATATGACTGATGCGAGACTAAAATGCATAGTTTAACATGTGATATACCTTACATTTTATGCGCATTAATGATAAAATTACACTTGTTATGTGCTTAATGGAGTTATTTCATGTGTAGGTGAAGTGGAGATGGAAACGG